>VZRV01001485.1:0-36793 GCA_013398115.1 Falcunculus frontatus
CTTTTGCTTTCCCCTTTTGCTTTTTCTTGCAGGAGTGTAGATACCTTAGCTGCAGGTATGGGGCACATCTTTGGAAAAATCAAGTCCAAATTGTCACATATCTGTGTATTTATGTGCCTCTCTGGCAGCACCAGCTCTCCATTGCCAGCACCTGGGACCTTGTTCCTCCTCTTAGGAGCTCCCAATCCCAACAGATCCGCCCCTAGATAAGGGAGGGGTGGAAATGCTTTCTGCTTTACTGAAAGAGGGGCAGCCAAAGAAGCAGAAGCATCAGGGATTTTATTATTAACTCTGTTCCCTGAGGGAAAGCCGGGAACTGGCTCCCCAGACCCAGGGTACCACCTCCACTGCCAGATCCTCCTCAACATATGCACCGTGGCAGGGGTCGGCCCTGTGCACATGTTCATCTGGCTCAGCTGAGCTTTGCAGCACTTCCAAACCATGGGCAAACCCTGCCAGCCCTCCGGAAGCAGCAACCCCCGCCTGGGCTGGCAGAGCCCTGCCCGTGGCTTGGCACAGGGACAGAGATTTGTCTGCAAGGGGGAAACTGTCCCACTCCTCTGCTCCTCTGCAGCCCAGGTATCACTGGCTGCCATTTCTCCTGTGCTGCAGCATCTGTGCTCACCCCATCCCATCAACTCCCGGGCATCCTGGGATGCTTTGCCCACCCTGTCCCCTCCAGAGGAGCCACCTTGGCTCAGAGATACTTTCCATCACCATAATGCTTCACAGTTACTGCCCTATGAGGGTGGTGGAGCAAGACTCACACTGACAAATGGCAGGCACAGGCAGATGGGAGCAGCCAGGGCCCCTCTACTTCCTCCATCCTCGGCCCTGCAAGCAGAGGGACTTGAGCCACAGCCAGGTAGGAAACACTGCACCTGCAGCATCCCTGCTCCCACAAACCCGTGCTATATTCAGTAATCCTCCCTGGGTCCCAGCCAAATCCAGCTTGCTTTATTAGGTTTTGGCATTTTTTCTGTCACTGCTCTTTGGTAAGTGCTCTCTTTCCCATCTGGAGCAGAAACTGAGCCCCTCAATGCCCAAGGAAGTTGTTCAGGGGCCCCTGGGGAGGTGAATGCCTGCAGGGCATCTGTATCAGTTTGGAGCAGAAGTAGAAGGAGCTGGTCACAGAATCACAGAATATCCCAAGCTGGAAGAGACCCAATATGATCATTGAATCCAGCTCCCAGCGCTGCCCAGACCCCCCAACAATCCCACCCTGGGCATCCCTGGGAGTGGTGTCCAAATGCTCCTGGAGCTCTGGCAGCCTCAGGGCCATGCCCATTCCCTGGGGAGCCTGGGCAGGGCCCAGCACCCTCTGGGAGAAGAGCCCTTCCCCGATATCCAGCCTAAATCTCCCTAATCCAAAGAAAAGCAGAAACCATTCCTTGGGGAGTGCTGGGAAGTGAGGTGCTTCCTGCAGGAGATGAAGGGTGAGGTGGAGGCAGCACAGCCACCCCACCACCTCTTGAGTCTTGGGGGAGAGCTGGGGCTGCCTGCGAGCCCTCAGCACTTGACAGAATCCTCAGGGAAAAGGGAATTTTGCTGCAGCTGCCCCAGTTTGGTGGTGCTGCTGCAGGAGCTGGGAGCTGCTGCCATCCATCCCTGGCCTCAGTCAGAGCCAGGACCCCTCCTGGGAATGGGACATAATCTGGGATGCTGTGCCAGAGATCATCAGGATGTATGCCTTGTCCTGCCTCATCCTGCCTCCTCCTCTTCCTCTCTCCCAGTGTCTCCCTGTGTCACCCCGAGGATGCTGGCAGCTGGCTGTGGACCTGGCTGCCACCTGACACAATCTCCATCAATGGGAAACCATCGATGCTGCCAGGGGCTGCCACGCCCACAACCATAGCTGTGGCATGGCTTGGCCAAGGCCACAGGGTGGGAACAGCTTGTGGTCCCTGGGAACACAGGCTGTGAGGGGGACGTGTCAAGTCAGCTGCTTGGGTTGTTGAAAATGATTAGCTTGGTTTGCTAACGAGCTGGCTACAGGTAGGGCTCCTCCTGCCAGTGGCTGCTCAGTCCTGCTCCCACTGTGACACTGCGCAAACGTGGGAAGTTTCTCCCTGCACTCCGTCCTCTCGAGCATTTCTGGGGGGAGCAAGGATGAGGAGAGGCCACTGGCACAGCATAGGCAATGGAGGGATTTCCTTTATTATATCCCGGCCTGAATGAGCCAGACCTCCAACAGCACTAATGCACCTGACAAAGGAACACTAAAAGTCAAATCCTTCAATTCAGGTCCATGGCCACAACATTAATGGTCCCAAACCAGCTCCAGTAGTTCCCTTAGGCCCTACATAAACACATGAGCATCATGTTCTTGCAGCAGTGAAGGTGCCCAGGGCCCACGCGGCTGCAAAACACATTGGAGAGAGATCTGAGGGGGACACTGTGCTCCCTTCCAGGAGGGACTCACAATCAAAGACAGAAAAACAGGGATCAGGGGTGAATTCTCAGCCTCTAAACAGCCATGGCTGACTTCCTGCCCATCTGATGTTCCAGTCTGGATCTCGCCAGTCCTTGGGGACAGACAAGGTGTTTTCTTATCTCAAATTCTTTGGTGAAGCTATTGTTTTGAAAAGGCTTCACAGACAGGCTGATCAGGGAGAGGGAAGAGGAACCAGACAGGCTTGGCCAGGAGTTAGAGGAGGGAGAGGAGAGGTAGAGATTCCATGATGTTTGGCACAGGCTAGGGACCTTGAGAAGTCAAGCTGCAGTTTGATGGCTTGGAGCCAGCGTGGCTCCTGGCCAGCTCAAGGCCAGTTACCAGGAGCCACAGTGCTCAGCATCTCCCCGAAAACAGGTCCCAAGATCCACCCCATAGCTGAAAACCACAATGTGGGGTCCTGCCCCACAGCCCACCTGGGAGATGTGACTTCCACCAGCATCCCCAGCCCTCCAGAGCAAGGAACCCATGCTCCACATAGGTCTATATCCCAGACAGCATCCACATCAGACAGGTTTCCAGCACATTTAGTCACGTCTGCTTCAGCACTTCCCATAATCTCTCCAAACACTGACCAACAGAGATGGTAACTGCAAACACACCAGAACCCTCCCAGGCTCCTGGCAACCCGCTCTCTCCCTTCCTGTCATCCTCCTCCACCTTGAGTTGATGCTGGGCTCAAAGTGCTATCCCTCCCTGGTGCCCTTGAGCTGGTAGAGCTGATCAGGGTGATGGAGGCTGGAGCTGACCTGCAGCTGCCAGAGTGAGCAGCAGGACATGTGAAGGATGGGAAGGGAGAGCAAGGAGTGAGAGAGATTCTCTCACCCATCTGCCCCCATGAAGACACCCCAGCTTACCTTTGCAGGCCTTGCGGTCAGTGATGGCCTTGCTGAGGTCGCGGTAGAAGCCCTCCTTGCAGTAGTGGCAGTGCCTGCCCGCCGTGTTGTGCCGGCAGTTGAGGCAGACGCCGCCGCTCTTGCGCCCCGACAGCTTGTACAGCTCCATGTTGAAGCGGCAGCGCCGCGCGTGCAGGTTGCAGTTGCAGGCTGCGAGGGAAGGGGAGAGGATGAGGGCTGAAGGGGAAAGCCGGGACCCTCTGGGTGGGCTGGAGCTGCTCTGGTGTCCCCCACTGTGGTGGGGGGCTCTGCTGGGATTGGGATGGACACAGCACAGCTCGTCCCAACATGCCATCCAGATGTGCAGCATCCACCACCCTGTGGGGCCGGTGCCACGAGGTCAGGGCAGAGGAGAAAGGGCACGTGTAGGAACTGGCACCACTCGGCTGAAGGCAAGCAAGTGTGGGATGGAAGGCTGCAGCTGGGCGGTTGGCAGTGCCAGCTGGGCACTTGCAGCCCCACCATTCCCCCTGCCCGTTCCCGGGCAGCTGGCTCTGGTGACAGAGCCCACCCGGCCTTCCAGCAGGACCACCCACCTCATGCCAGGGTGTGTGACAGCCCTCCCTGCAACCGAGCCCCCCATCTCTTTATATTTACAGCTCTATCTTGTGTGCATGAGCCACCCGCACAGCAAACACGCACAAGCACACGTGCACACAGACAGACACGTGCTCACGTGTGAACACAGGTGTGCACCAAAGTACCCCCAGAGCCGTGCGTGTGCCCACAGGCAGGCACTCACACAGAGGTGCACAGAAACATCTGCACACCCTTACATGTGCACGCACAAATTAGCCCCAGGAAGCACACAGCCCTCCTGGCCGATTCCACGTGTGCAAGATAAAAAGGCAAAGCCCTGCCCGTTCCTGCTTAACTCTCTCACAAAAAGATAATGGGAACAAGATTTCCTTCGGCAAAACGTGGCGCCCTGCTCCCCCAGCCCCGGCCCCCTCCCCGTGCTGGTAAATTGAGGTTGGGTGAGAGCTTTTCCAGGCGTACTGTGAAATTCATTAACGTGTCAGCCCAGATTTAACTGCCTGGGCCTGGCTTGGCGGCTGTGTGAAGTTGCCTCCCCGCAGCCAGCAGCGCCAGTGGGAGCTTCACCTCGCACAGATCAAACGCTCCCTCGCCTGCCCCAGTGCTCCGGCCATGGACATGCTGCAGGGAGAAAGAGCAAACCCTAACCGTAAAATAGAGTTTTTTGGAGGCTTGAGTTGAGTGGAAGGTTAATGCCAGCACACTCAAACCTCAGCTGCCCCCAGAGCTCCCCCGAGTTATGAGATTAGTGAGAAATCACATGGCAGGCATCAAAATAACACCCAGTGTGGCCGTAGGTACCTTCAGGGGCTTGTGCCTTGTGAGCTGTTTTCTTTTTCCCTGGTGCCAGTGGAAAATAGGGAGTTTTAAGGCAAATTCTGGGTTGTGGTGTGTGGAGGGAAAGTAGCAAATACTGCCCAAGGCCCCAGGCAGCACAGGATGCTGCTGGACCAGGGATGTTGACTTTCCGACAGGCTTTGCCAGGGCAGGAAGAGACACAGTGAAGTATTCTCACACCCAGGATACTCTTGCACTCTCCAGATAATGGGACAGGGACAAGACAAGGTGGCTTTTGCTACAAAACTGTGGCAAAGGTGCAATTTTTGGGAGGAGAGGGGCCTTGTTATCCCCTTGCAGCACTGAAAGGCAAGTGGTGTCATCCCAAAAGGCAGTTTTGTGTCCCTCTTGGAATGCCCCCAGCATCCTCCGGGGAAGGAGAGGGGCTGGCAGCCCAGGGTGGAGGCGATGGGCAGTGGAGGAGAACTGCTGGGTAAATGATTCACCGCCCTCGGCACAGGTCCCTCTCTGCCTCCAGTTTAATTGGTGATAGAGTAACTGGCGGGGCCTTTTCCTGGTATCATTGACCCTGGCACGTCCTGACCAGCCCCAGGGCCACCTTACCCTGGGAAGACACTGCAGACCCTCTGATCCTCCCAGGAGCTGGGTTTGGGGAAGAAACCTCCCCTGGAGGCCCAGCATCATCCCCTCTCCTTCAGGCAGTGGTGCTGCCCGCTCTGGGCCAGCTGTCAGGAAACTGCCAAGCTGGGATTCTGGAGCCAGCAGGGGCACCTGGCTGGGCTTGGCCATGCTGGGTTGGGTGGCTGTCCCCACTCAGGGACAGGGTCACACCAGCACATCTGACAATCCCCTCACCCCCCGGCGCAGCCATCCAGAGCTAATCGGGGCAGACAGGTCCCCCTCTTACCCAGCTAAATACTCTCACTGTTCCTCAGTACTGAGGCAGTTGTAAGCTCTGTCTGTCTCCTGTTAATCACTAATTAAAGGCTTGAATGTTCCCTGCTGTTTGGGGTATTAATAAGAATTTAATTGCACAGTTTGGGGCTAATTACCTGGTAGCTCGCTTCCGCCCTTGTACAGTGTGCCCAATTAAACAATCATATGATCAATTAAACAATCACAAGATCTAATAATTTGCAATAATAGACTAATTAAATGTTGACACCTTGCAATGGAGCAACCTTTTGTCTCCCTTTTGATGGTGTTTGAACCCCTTCCCAGGCCCTGGCCACCCCAAAACCTCTCCTCCTCCTGGCTGCTGCAGATGCAGGAGCCTGGAATGACGGCACAAGGGGCTTTGGGAAAGAGACCCTGGCACGGGACAGGCAGCGCCATGCGCCGAGGCACACATGGGGCAGGCAGTGGAGCCCGCAGGGCAGGAGCGAGGCTCACTGCCCCTACAAGTTCCCTAGGAATAATTAGGGAAGGCAGCCAGATCATCGAAACCCTAGACGGCTGCTGCTGCCAACCCGCAGCAGATTTGAGCTACGCCCCTGCTTTGGCTGGAGGAGAGCCCAGCTGGGACACAGGGCAGGATGGGGCTGCACCTCTCGGTTCCATGGGAGCCGAGACCAGAACAGCCCCTTCCCTTCCCATCCGTGCTGTCCCTCCATCCTGGGGAAGGGGTTGGAAGAGAAGGGCTCACTCTGCTGCTACCAAGAAGCAGGAAGAGAAGCAGAAGGAGAGACCCCTCCCCAAGGGGCTGCGAGGGACAAGGCCGAGGCACTCCAGCCCCATCCCGGGAGGAGCAGGACTCAGGATGGTCAGACGAGTGTAAACCTCCTCTGCCGGGGTGGCTGCCTTCCCCTGCACTCCAGATCCGCTGGGATACTGCACTCGGGGATGTGCCCAGGCATGGTGGCAGGGGCACGCTGTCCGCTTGCCCACCTCCCAAAGCCCAGAAGCCCAGAAGCCCAAAGCCTCCCACCTCCCCAGGGAAGGACCATGGATGGTGCTGCTGGGAACTCGCTGGTTTCAGCACATCTCCTGGGGAGCAGGTGCAGAGAACCCTGTCAGGGGAACTCCCAAGGGAAGGGGCAAATGGTCAGAAAGGGGCACAGGACACAAGGGAATTACATGTGATCTTCCAAATCCCACCACCGCTCCGGGGATTGATGTTCCCAGGCACCGGCGTCCCGGCTGGATCACCACAACCCCCCCGAGTAGCCTGCGAGGTCTTCCCAGGAGAGCGCCGCCCCTTCCCCGCCGAGGCCCCGGATCAAAGCAAGCCCCGTGCATTATCCTGGTGCTCCGGAGAGTACTCCTGCCGCGGCGGCCACAAAGGGAACAAGAGCTCCCGCATCACCAGCGAGTGCATCAATTACTTCCAGTGGCTGCCTCGTGCTAATCCGCTTCCCCTCCTTCCCCGGGCCGGGTGTTTGGGGACCGGGCTGCCCCCAGCAGCTCGTGGATGCGGGCTGAAACCGGCAGCAGTGCTGGGGAGGAGGAGGAGGAGGTGTAAGTCTGCAGAGATAAACGGGGGGTCCCCAGGATTTTGGCAATCCTGCTCCTGCCGGCCACTCTGCTGGGATCATCCTTCATGCCACCTGTCCCAGGCTAAAAGCTGTGGGCATACAGGGATGGGGACACGTCCCTATTCCCCGCCCTGGACGCACCAGAGGACACACAGAGCATCCCAATACCGGCAGGGCAAGCTCCTTGCGGGACATGCAGCCCCTAGGGGGCATCAGGAAAGCCTCCTGTGCCTGTGGACCAATGGTCTCCAATTACTGGTCCACAGGCACAGGGTGGCAAGAGGGCACAAAGCTGGCACCGTGCCCTCTTGCCAAACATGCAGCTTGGCAAATCCACTGTCACTGTCCCATCTGCGACTGCCCCAAACCTCCCTGCTTGCCAAACTCACGCTGACCCCCTCAACGCTGCAGCACAGTGATGTCCCCACGAATGCCACCGTCACCCTACGGCAGCTGTGGTGGGGTTGTGCCCTGTGCCAATGCTCAAACCTCAGGTAGCACTTGGCTATTTCACCTGTGCATTTCCCAGAGGCAAAAATTCTGGTGAAACAACAAATGTTTGTCCTCACCTCCAGCTGCATGGATGGATGTCCCAGCATCGTGCCACGCTGTAGGACATCAGTTTCTGCCCATGTTGGAGCAGGCAGAGACTCCTGTGCACTGGACTGAGTCAAACCCTCATGCAGAGTGCTGGGGAGCACAGAGCCAAGAGCTGACATATCCCAACATGACCTGAAGCTGTACCAGCCCCACGGATCCATTCTCATCACCTTTCAAGGTGCTGTGATCCCCCACCCTGCCCCTGGGCTGTCACTGAGCTGCCAATCTCCTGCATCCACCCACTCTCCTCCTCTTCCTCCCCACTCCCAAGCCACGCCTGACATCCACCACCACGAGTCAACATCACCGCTGTCTGACCACAGGACAGAGTCCGAAACCCCGCAGCCCCCGGGCTGAGCAAAGGGAACTTCCCGGGCAGCCTCTCCTTTTAATTGGTGCTAATTGCTGCGTCTGTTCGTGCTGGCTGGGGAGATGTCATTGTTGAAAGGCACAGAGGGGAAGGCTCGGCGAGCTAATCCAGCTTTCAGCCGCTAAGCCCTTCGAAGGCGGGTGATGGAGAAGCTCTTTCAGGGCCCTTCAGAGAGGGCACAAAGCCCGAGAGGGGAAAGTGAGAAAGAAGGGGAGCGAATCAACAGGAATAAACTACTTTCACACGCAGCTCGGGGAAGGGTCTTTGTGTGCGGGGCTGTCGGGGGGGCTTGAAGGGATGGCGCTGCGGCCCCGCCTCCTCTTCCCTCCGTCGTTTATCTTTTCAGCTCCATCTGCCAAAAGGGTGACGCAGCTGGGGGCAGGATGCTCAGAGCAAGGGACTCTCACCCCGCCCTGGACGAGATGGACAGAAAACCTACAGATGCGCCTCAAAAATGAGCCTCCTCTGGTTTAACCCCTTCTGTGCCAGCAGAGCCACCTCCACTGCTGTCGTGCTGCTTTACTGGAGGACGTGGCAGTGAGGCAGGGGCAGAGCAGGGGGCACCAGGAGGGCAGCCAGCAAAGTGAGGTCCTCCTTGTGTCCTGGGGGTTTCCGTGGGCTCATGCACCTGCTGGAGGCCTCCCCTGCCCGACCCGCAGCAGCCCTGGGAGGGTGAAAAGCGGAAGGTTTTTTCTGAGCTCCAAAACTCATCTTTCTGAAACAAGTGGAAAAACACAAGGGCTGACACATGTCCACAGGACATGAGGTGGCTTAAAGCATCAGCTCCAGCACTTGCTCTGAATCCACTGCCTTTTTAGCCATTCTTAGAAGAAATCTGCTGTAACACGTATATATTGAAGCGGACAGCTGGGTTCTCAACAAGACATCGATCACAAATACTAACAAGTCTTTCTGACCTCTGGCACATCCACTGAGCCTTTCAGAGGCTGATTAATGGTACAGCTTTCCCTTGTCTCCATCCTCCCGCCACCCCCTGAGACCCAGGCTCCGGTCCAGGGGGAGCGAAAGGCTGTTTCTCCCTCTCCCAGACCTTCACAGGGCTCTGGCATCCCCCAACCCCATCCCAAACCAGCACAAAAGGCAAAAGTCTCCACCAAAATACCACAAAGATTCATGAGCAGAACAGCCAAGTAATACCAGTTTGATGTTTTGGAAATGTTTCATTTTGATGACAATATTTTTAGCTTATGGAAACCTTTGCAAGGACAGACAAGCTAAAACCACCACACAGACCGAACATGAAGGATGAAATGTCAAATTGGGATATTTCCTCAACCTCTGCCAGGTTTTTCTGCCTGCTCCCTGTCCCCAAGCACATCTCACAGGGGACTGCGGCAATTGCCCCTCTGGCCCATGGGCAGCTGGTTTGCTGCCCAAAGGAAACAATCCCAGCCGGGCAACCCACACGGAGGTTTGCTGACTGGCTGGAAGACACCAGTGATTTTTGGGAAGGTTTTGGTGCTTTGGCTCATGGCTGAATCACTGCATCTCTTACAGGACACCTGCAGCAGGGACAGGGTAGATGGTTGAGCCTTTCCCAAACCTCCAGCACAGGGGATGCTCCCCACCATCTCTGGACAAGCACACTCCATGGTTTTGGCTCAGCACCTGTCACTTCCTACCCCGATGACCTGTTTTAGCATTTCAGCCCCAGAAAACAAAGATGTTTAAAAACGCCTTACCCAGACACTCGTTGGCCTCTCGGGCGCTGGCCCGCTGCCAGGGCCGGTCATAGTGGAAAGGTTTGCAGCGGTCACACTCGGGTCCCTCTGTGTTGTGCTTGCAGTCGCACACCAGCTTCTGTTCCTTGTCCTTAACGCAGCGCGCCGCGTGCCCATTGCATTTGCAGCGCCCGCCGACCTGCAGTTCCCCCACTGCATAGTAGTAGGGGGTGGAGCCGGTGCCCCCCTCCTCCTCGCCCGCATCCCGGCTGCCCAGGTCACGGAAGAGATGCGGGCGGCTGAAGACCACACGGATGTCGGTGGCCGTCACCCAGTCCTGGAGCACGGGGCTGCTGTCAAAGTCCTGGGCTGAGGGTCGCCCATCTAGGGTGCTGAAGGCGATGAGCCCGCCGGTGAGTGGGTAGAGGTCAGTGAGGCCGTCAGTACACAGGGCCTCCTGCTCGTTCTGCTTGGTGACGGTGGCTTTGCTGGGCTTGCCGTAGATCTTACGGCACTGGGAGGAGTAGTACTGGTAGGGTACCCAGGTCTTGCCATAGTCCATGGACTTGAGGATGGCGGTGGACTCGGGCCGGGGTGAGCAGAACTGGAGGCTGACGTAGACCACCTCAAATTTCTTGCCAAGGGAGAGGGTGAGGGTGACGTTCTGGGGTGAATGGTGGAGGGTTTCCGAGCGCCAACAGGTCATGTTGGAGGCGGTGTTGAGGTCAGTGAGGTAGGCGGGTGGGTGGGCTCGGCGGGGGTCCGAGGCATTGCAGTGCCGAGTCGGGGGCTTCCCGCACGTGCTGGAGGCTTGAACCTCCTTCCCAAAGGCAGCGTTGACAAATTCAGGGATGCAGCGTCGAGGAGCACCGCTCTCATCGTAGCAAGGGTCTGGGGGCGTCTGCTGGGCCACGAACGGGTTCACTGTCTGGGACAGGCCCAGCATGGCAGTGGTGAGGAACAGGCGCAGGAGCTGCGGGACCTCCATCCTTCTGGAGAGAGGGAAGTGGCTCCTCCCTGGAGGAAGAACAAGAGTGAGTGGCACCAGTAGTGTCATGGCCACAGCACCACGCATGCTGGGACGGCTGGGAAGGGATGGGAAACACCTCGATGTCTGGTCCATCACCTGTACCCATCTTCCCATCCCATTTCCACTGATGCAGTGTCCTGGGAGCAGGGCAGGGAGGCAATTACTTTGTGTTGCCTCATCTATACCAATCCCTCACTGCTCATCATCAGGACTGAAATACCACGGAAATGGGAAAAGGACCTGAGCTCTGGATGGAGGAGGTTGAAATCAGGGTACAGCCCTTCCCTGGCCTCTTACAAACTGTCCTGGAATGACAGGAACGTTCCTGCCTGGCAGCAGCCCTGGCTGCCACACGCAGTTCAGAGACCCTCTCACTGCATGGCTGACAAGGCTGGTGGTGGGGAAGAGCTAGGAGAGGTCTTTCAGATGCAACAGGAGCTGCAAACCCCAAGTTGCCCACCTGTGGCACAAAATAGCTCCTGACAGAGCAGGAGAAACAGCCAGCAGCAAAAACACCTTGAAGGCACATCGTGCAAGAGGCAGAAGCTCGTTTGGATGAAGACCTGGGGCTCCTGAACACAGCACCACTTTCCTTGCTGGCTATGGGAACAGTGGCTTCTCCAAGCCAGGGGCTGGATCCCCTCCAGATTCCTTTGCCACACTACCCTGTAGCAAAGGAAGTTATTCTGGCCTCACCCCCAAGAAATCCAGGTCTGGGTCTGGTGTGTTTGTTGACTGGGGGAAAGACCAGAACCAAACGCAGGACCTGGCTGGGCTCCTCGCCCAGCAGCTGCAGCACAGGGCCAGGGAGCTTAGTGGCTCCCAGGGGATGTGGCTCATGTCCTGAGTTACTGGCTTGGAAAGCGGAAGAGGTCTAGAGGTCACATTCCCTCCTGCTGGCTCTGACTGCGTGAAGGACCTCCCACACAATGCAGGTTGGCCATGTCTCATTCTTACCAGAGCAGACCCCTGAGCCTCCTGGATGGGTGAGTGGCATCAGCCCTGCCATCCCATGGGTTGTGCTGAGCCAAAGCCAAGCTGTCCAGCCTCAACCAGCCCAATGCCATGACCAGGCAGGAGGAGGGGAATCCCGTAATTGTCCCCTCTCTCATCAGTAAATCCTTATCTGATGACTTGTGTTTCTCTCTGAGGAATGAAGCCCTGCATGACCCAGCCCAATATCCCCAGCTCCAGCCCCCCCTACAGCCTCAGTGCCACTCCTGCCTGTCCAGCTGCCCACTCTGGCCAAAGGAGGCTACATGGAACAGCCCATTTCAATGATCTGGGACCTTTTTTTTTGTCTGTTATTCCATTTAGCAAGGAAAAAGGAGCCGTGACTGTGGAAGAAAGCTGCCTCTCCAGGCTGCCAAACCACTAACGAGGGGAAGCTCCTCCCTGCCCAGTCACGGTCAGCCCAGCAGCCACAGCCTGCGCCTGCCAAGGAGAAATAGGGACAGGGGTCTCAGCCCATCCTGGGACATCTCCCCAAGGGGAAAACCTGCCCTTGCCACTTCTGTGCCATTTCCTCACTGCTTAATCCTCTGCTGATGGAAAAAGAGACGTGAAAAATTGGCAGCTCCCTTGGTGGTCCCTGCATCACCCCAGCAGCACAATTCCAGCTTTACCACAGTGCTGCAGAGCCTTTTGGGGACATGTCAGCCCGTGGCCTGGTGACTTGGCTGCCAGCAAGACAAAGGATTCTGTCCTTGGAGTGCCCAGAGCATTGAGAACTCACTACTTGAGGAGTGCGGCTGCAAGATTAGAGACTGCAGGGATGTAGCAGTCACCACCGCAGAGGAGGCGCTGTGCCACGAGCACCAGGCAGTGAAGAGCATCCCCCGCTGCAGGCAGCCCACAGGGCCCCGCTGGGACTCCCAGCCCCACTGCAGGCAGCTGCCCCCTGGGCAGGAGATGAAGCCATGGCTGCTGCCAGATCCTTGCATCTGCTTGCTGAGCAAAGGCTGCGGCTGATTAATCCCCCAACACAATCCTGACAGGGTGATCCCGAGCCCCTGCCTGGTGCTGAGCAGTGCACAGTGGGCACGAGCCCCCACCAGCCCACTGGCAGAGCCCTGCTCCTGTATTCTCACCCAGCAAAGGGGCTGCAATGCGCTGATGGACCCCCTCTCAATGCCCATCAAGACCCGGCCATGCATGTGCTTGCAGAAGCCAGCACAGCACCTTCGGCCCTGTGGTGCTGCCAGCCCTCTCCCTGTCATTGTCCCCCTCCCACTGCACATCCCACAGAGGGCATGCAGTCAGGTGCTGCAGCCATCACCTCCCATCCCACCACCCACACGGCAGCACTAGCAGGGAGACAACCCTGTGGGAAAACCTCTGCACCAGGAGGAGAGAGGAGAAACCCCCAGGGGTCCTCAGCAGCTGCATCCATCCACCCCAGGGAGAATCAGGAAATATGGAACAAGGCACCTACTAAACCCTGCCAACAAAGAGTCTCCTCCACCCCCTCTCTTCTATGTGGCAGCAAGGTGACAGGAGTAGGGACATGCTCGAGCAAAGGCCTTTTAATTTCCTGTCTGGTAAGACACAAAGGTGTGGGGAAACCCTTGCCCGGGGGAAAGCGACAGGAGCAGCATCTAGTAGCCAGGGGAGAGGCCACAGGTGAAGCTGTTGTGAGCATCAGAGCAGCAGGCCTCGGACCCAGGACCACGTTACTACTGGTTTTGGTATGCACGGGGGCACGAGCATCTCCTGCTCGTCCTCCCTGCCCTCACAGGAAGCTTTGTCCCTCCTGCCAGTCTTACCAAGGCACAAGTCCCTGAGACTCAGTGCCAAAGTTTTGGTGGCTCTGCTGCCGGGGAACAGCCACTGGGGAGCCAACGCTCGCCCAGCAGCGCATCAGGCTGCGGAGGCAGGGCATGAGTGGAAATCATTATCATCTGCAGGACCACACACAGGCATGCACACTCCATGCTCAGCTCACCCCATTATCCCACTGAAAGAGAGCTGGGGCCAGTGGTCTCCGTGGGCCTCACCTCCGTAGTGGAGAGGAGGGCAAGCTGCAATCTGCTCCCTTTTATGCATATTCAGCATGACCCCAGGACTGACGGCAAGCTGCCAGAGAGGCCTGGGAGTGGGTATTTCTCTCCCTGGCCCCCATCTGCGCCCCCCCTTTCCACTTCCCATCTTTGCTGCTGCCGGTTCAGATCAAATGGAGACACTGCTGACTAAGCAGAGAGAATTGGGATGACCCCTGGGTGCCGAATCCAGCCCAGCACGCTCCTGGATCCGGCATGAGGAGGGACATAAGCAATGGGGTGCCTTTCCCAGGGCAGCATCCCGAAGGTGTCCCCAGTGAGGCTCTCGGGTGGCTGCCAGCTCCCTGCCACCAGCAGCACCCATGGCCCGGGGGCATGCGGTGGCGGGGCTCACCCTTCCTGAGGAAGCTGCCGCCCTCCCAGCTCTTCCCCAGAAGTGGCTGCATTTTTGAGGTGGGCGATTTCCTCACTCCTCCACTCTGGGAATGCTAACAGCCGTGCGGCTTGGAAGGAAGTCATGCCGCCGGAGTGCTTCAGAAGTGCTTTTAAAAAAAATTAGCTTCCACATCCAACGCCTCCACACCCCTTCTCTCTACAACCACATGCTTCCCAGAGCGACCAGCAGTGTTTCCCTGCCTTGTGGGAGACTTGTCAGGGCGATGCTCCAGCCCACCATGGGCTCCTTTTCCATTGTGTTTCCAGGAGGCAGTGCTACTGAGGGTGCTGCTGGGTGCAGATGCATGCCCGGAGCTCCGGCTCTCCTGATGCTGAGCCATGGGTTAGGTGCTTGGTCCCCAAAGTAGAATGGATGGGGCAAGTGCAGCAGGTGAGGCAGGGCAAGGAGAGCAGACTTCCCACAATGTGGATGCTGGTGCCTAGAGCAGGCCCAGAATCACCACCTGGCAGTCAGGGCCACAGCAACTTTGCTGAAGTAATTACAGGATTAGGTTGAACAACACAGGGCAGGGAGGGAAGCAAGTTATTAACCAGATTTGATCCCAGGACCTTTGCAGCACAGGAGCAGCCTTCTCTAATTAAAGTGGAGGGGAAGGCACGAGTGGTGCTCTGCTGTTGGAAAAACGTGGGCTTAGAGGGGAGGTGGTGGCTAAAGCTGAGCAGCCAGCACTGCCCTGGAAGGGGAGGGGAAGACCCCAAGGAATGACAGGGGACTGGTGCTGCACTCCTGCCAGGAACCTGTGCTGCTTCCCCAGGTTGGTGCCCCAGCACCAATGCTGCTGCCATGGTGCAGCCAACAGTGTTTCTCCTCCAGGCCAGGACAGCAGGGTCTGTGGGGGACTTGCTTTGCTCGAGGAAAAGACGTGGCCTTACTTGGAACTGGTTGAGATGGGAACGACTGGTCCCCGTGAGGTGCTGCATCGCCCTGTGCACAGAGATAAGGTCCTGGGTGCCAGCGTGGGGCAGGGAGAGAGCCACCAACCTGCATGGGGCACAAATATACACAGCAAAAGCCATGGATCAGGAGGAGGAGATTCCTGGACAAGGACCAAAGGGACCTGAGTACTTGACGAGGTCCAACACAAAGACTCTTGGGTAAGACTGATCCAGGAGGGCTGCTCGTTCCTGACCTGTGCCATCCCCAGTAAAGCCCACCAGCACCTCAGATGCCCTCTGAGAAGGAAGCCACTGGGGGGATGGGACAGGATCCAAAGCAGAAGAGGAATTATGTGCTCAGAGAAGCTGAACCCAGGCACAGGTGACCAGAGCATATACCTTAACCAGAGTGTATCTGCTACTACAACCTGCACATTTCCACCTTGTTACAGGCCCTTTGTGATGAGGGCATCTGCACTCCCTTGCCACACATGCTGTGGGAGCAACCCCCTGCGGCTCTGCCCCAGCGCATGAACAAGATCCATCCTGGGAAGCTGCCAGAGTCCCTGGATACCCAGGTCCTTCTCCCACCATGCTGATGCCAGCTGGGGAAAGCTTAATTCCTCCACCCAACAAACAGAATCAGGCCCAAACTCTGCTCCGGCCACGGATAAATCATTCCATGTGTTTCTGGGATATAAAAACACAACCGAGAAGTATTTAAAGTGAAAGGAAAAACTCGATGGAGCCAAGGTACTGGTCCGGCTCAGCTTTCTAGAAAGAGGGAGCGTGTGCTGGGAGAGGCTGGAGGGATGCAGTGTGGCTGAGAGTGCTAATCGCCTTCCCAGCCACTAATGGAGCAACCGGTGCCCACTTGGGACATGGCTAATGGCACAAAGGAGATGCCTCACTTTCCTTTACAAGCTTCCTCATTTCTCCTGATATTTAAGTATCAGGAGCTTCTGAGTGCTTACGGCCCCACATCTGCGGGGCCGCCCACTCCGCGCAGCCCCTTGGGCTCTCAGCCCCCTGCACGCACAGCCCAGGGGGGCGATTACACAGCAGCATCTTCCTGCAGCAGGCACTGCAGGTGATGGATAGTGCAATGCCCTCTTGGCAGGTCAGAGCCAGAATTACACAAGCCATACGATACCCTGGCGGTGCCAGGAGACACATACAAATTGCACTGCATGCAGGAAAGGATGGGCCAGATTCTGACCTCAGTGCTTTGGCATCAGCCCGAAGTAACTCCATTCACATCGGGCCAAACCAAGACGTAAGCAACTCCATTCAAATTTACACTGGCATACCTGTGGTCAGGATCTGGCCTGGCTTGAATTAGTTGCAGCCTGATGTTACAAAAGGCAGAAACAGAGCCCAGATTTCCAAGGTTATCGAAAACAACCAGAAAGTAAAAGAAAAAAGCAATCCACCATAAAACAAACAGTCCTCAGGCTACTCAGCCATGTGCATGGAGCTGTCAAATGCAGGATGCTCGGACACATCCCTGCTCACCAGTTTCAGTAGCTCATAAGCCCTGCTGACCACAGGAAGGAGGGACCAACACCCAGCATGGGTGTCCTGCTGGGCCCCCTGTGCCCACTCTGCTCACCACTGGCCCTGGGTAGAGGTGGTCCTGCTCCCAGGAGAGGAGACTTCAGCATAGTATCACCCATGTGAGACGGACCTGAATCCATTTTGCTGCAACGCTCTTGCATCCCCCAGCTAGTGCAAGCTGGAGATCTCCTCCTAAAGTTCCCAATGCAACAGCAACTCAAGGAGGCATTTGGATAAGGGCAAGCAAGCACTGCCTGGATGCATTTGGACTTGATGGTCCTTGTAGGTCCCTTCCAATTCAGGGTGTTCTATGATTTTTTTTCTACCTGATTTATTAACCTCTACTACATCTTGACCAGTTAGTTGTTTTACCCAACTCTAACCCCACCCCAGTCTCCTGAAACCCTTTGCACATTCTTACCACAGTGCTTGGCTCTAATGAGTGGTCTCAGCAGCATCCCTCAAGGTGCAGAGGGTTTTCCTCCCATTACTCCCAGTGGATGCAAGGGACTCACAGTTCCAGTCCAGAAGTCCTCATTGCTTCCACCCCTTTCCACTCCATATGAGAATAAAGTGATCTGGTTTCCATAACATCCTTCATTGCATTTTCACAACATGCTGGGCACAGATGTTGAAAATAGTCTGGATGAATATTTAAAATGGTATTCAGAGATGACAACATTTGGCTGGCTTTGAAAGATTTCTCACATTGGGCAGAGGATGGCTCACAACAACGGGCTGGAAACACACTGCACTTTGACATCTCATTTTTTTACCCCCTCTCTGGCTATTGGTATGATATTTCATGTCCCTGGTGTCCCACAGTCTGTTATTGCTTGAGTGCCAGCCAAGCCTGCAGCATTAGGAAGAAGCTGTCACGTACGTTTTTAAACATCACGGGGCAAAGCGGAATATGGAAAATCTGTCGCATTTCCATACCAAGCGCAAGTGTCCTGCGCAGGCTCAGGGAGGGGCTCGAAGGGGCACAAAATAATTGCTTCCTTATGGAGCAGGGCCTGACTAACCAGGGTGGGGGAACAGGGGGCAGAGGTGCTGCCTCAACATCCTTGACACGGTGGGCTGCTTCCCTGCTGAAGACATCTCAGCACATGCCCCAAGTTGTACACTGGTGCTCACCTCTTTCTTCCGGGCTGGGGACACCCCCTCTCAGAGTCACACCTCTGGTGGGACCTCCATTCCGTCTAACCCAGACCGAAGACACCATTGTTCTGGTGCTCAGAGAGCAGAGGAAATGCTCCTCAGCCTTGACGCCTAGCAGCTTGCATTTCTGGTGAGCATCTTGCACTCAGCTGCATCCCCAGGCCAGGCTTGTCTCTTCCACAGCCTGCAGACACACATCAGCTCCTTCCCAGCCTGGCATTACGCCTGTCCTCTTCTCTGCAGGGACTTACCTTCCTTCCACACACAGGTGGAAGAGGAAGGGGTGTTGGGACCCTTGCAGCCCACACTGCTCTTGGACTGCTGGATCTCCTGTCCCCTCATCAGCCCGCTCCAAACAGGTGTCAGAACAGCACAGCAGCTCCCTCTGTTTTGTAAATGGGATATTGCAGAAAAAGATAAAAAAAGTTGCCCTCCATCCATCCAAACACCTTGGAGAGTGTTTCCAGCACACGGCTGAAGCCACATCCCTCTCCACCGGTTACAGACAGCTCTAGCCGCTCCTGGCTCTGAGACAGGCAACAGCAAACTTGGCCGGGGAAGAAGGATCTGTGGCATTTCCAGCCATGCAGGGCGTACACATCCAGGTCTACGCTCAGTATTGTCTCAGCCTGGCTACGGGTCCAACAAAAATGGCACGGATGGAGGTGGGGATGCTCAGCCTGTCTTACATCCCATACATTCATGCGATGAGCTCTCTGAGAGAGGAGTATCCATGCCCAAGTGCTGCCCAGTTGTGCATCCAGCCAGCAGGACTACTGCGCTGCCAGAGGAGCTCATGCTCCTGCCCACGGAGCCTTCTTCACCCACCCTGCTTGGCGATGCAGCAGCCTGCCAAGCACCACGTCCCCATCGCACCAGTTAGTCCTTATCCCAAGAAAGGTATTTCCACCCACCCACTCTCCAGTGGGCCAGGGAAGCTGTGGGTAGGATAGCGTTTTGAGGAAATGAGGCTTCAGCAGCTCCAAGAGAGGAAAGCAAAAGCAAACCCACCAAACACAGCCCAGCTTCCCTTCTTCCCGTGGAGCCGCCTGCTCACACATTCACTGGCCAGAGCCCTCACCCCAGCTAGGGCCCAGGGCTGTGTGCTGGGGGTGCCGGGGGTCTCACCCAACCTGGCCCCAGAACCACAACGGAGCTGAGCACATCCCACGGGAGCCGTTTCCAAAGGGAACCGACCCTCTGAGCCACCCTGCAGGGGGATCTCTTGGGGCAGCCGTGCCGGGAAGGCACCAGTGATGGACTCAAGCCTGGGGTGGTGACAAGGGCGATGCCACCAGCCAAGGTGGCTTTGTGCGGCGGAGCCCTCACAGGCGGAGAAGGGCCTGCGGTGGGAGCGGCGGGCAGGGGACCACGTGCATGCCTCGTGCCCGGTCAGCCGGGGCTGGCACCGCGGGCTCGGCCTGGCAGGGCTTCCGCCGCTGCCAGCACCGCACCCTCACTGAGCAGGGCCGGGGCTCCGCCGGGCTGCGACACTGAGGGGCCCCGTACAGCGCCGAGAACCCTCGAGCCGGCTCTGCGGGGCGGCGGCAGGGAGCTGGGTCGGGCCGAGCCGGGCCAGAGCGCGGAGCGGAGGCGGCCGGAGCTGCCTGGGGACGGGAGCGCGGCTCGGCGGCGGACGGGCGGCCCCGCCGCGGGGACGTCCCGTTCTCGGCGGTGAAAGGATGGAAAGGGAAATAAAGGGAGGGTGAGTGCGGGGGGAGAGGGAGGAATAAAAGGCAACGAGGGAGGGAGCGGTGGGGAGGAGAGCGGGAGCCCGGAGCGCCGGGAAGTTGGGAGCGCAGCTTACCGCGACCGGGCAGGTAGCGGGGCCGGTCTGGGCGACAGGTCCGGGAGCGGCGGCGAGAGGAGCCGGGGCCGCGGCGGGGCGGACGGCGGGCAGGGGTAGCTCCTTCCCGGTGCTGGCCGCAGCACGAAGAAAGAAAAAAAGTGAAGAAAAGGGTGGCGGGGGGGAAAGCAATGATAACAAATTTCCAGGGAATTGTGCGTGGGGGACAAAATAAAGCGAAATAGTGGAAAGCGGGAGCGCTGCTCCGTGCGGTGCGGGCGGGTCCCAGCGCCGTGCCCGCAGCCGGCCGCGCTCCCGCCCGCTCCACCGTACCGCCCGCGGCTGCTTCGGCTGCGGGAGAGAGGGGGGGAGGCGGCAGGGGAGGGCGAAAAGGAGAGGAAAGGGAAAAGAAAAAACACCCCTTAAAAAAAAAAGAAAAAAGAAAAGAAAAGCAAGAATTGGAGAAACTGAGCCCCGACCGCCGCCTCGACGCGGAGTAAAAAGGCTCCAATAAATCCCGGGTTGAAAAGAAGGGAAAAGTCACCTCCCCGAGGAAATCAGAAGCAGATTTCGAGCCATTTAATCACATGCAGGGAGGTGTGTGCGTGTGCGCCGCCCGCCGCCGCTGCCAGCCCTGCCTCCGCCCTCCGCCCCGCCGGCAGCCCAGCGGGCAGNAGCCCTCCTGCCGGTCAGCGCCGCGGGGGTCCCGGTGGCCGCGGTCCCACCTGCCGCCCAGCGAGCCCCGCCGCACCCCGGGAGTTCGCTCAGTCCGCAGCGGGTCCATCACCGCCGAGTGCGGGTGGCTGCGGGCCGGAGCCCACCACGCCGAGGGCTCAGCGGTGCTGCAGTCAAGGCAGCTGGTTATTCTCCCTCTGCTTCCCAAAGCAAATGAGGCATTTACCAGGCGGGAGCAGCTCCTCTTATGGAGGAGGCTGGAGTCTCCGCTCCATCCCGTGGTGCAGGGACTTTTCACGCGCTGCTGCACCAGAGTCGCCCTTGGTCTCTGATTTTTGGGCAGGGAGGGAGAGAAGCGGGGCACTTCCGTGCCCAGCACAGCTGCCTCCGGGCTGGGCCCGGGAGGCTGCTCCGCTATCCCCAGGCCACCTGCGAGCGGGGCACGAAAAAGGTGAAACTAATTTAGTCAGTTTGTGCGAGGCGGTGGAGGAGAGCAGGAAACCCGGACCTGGATTCCCTCCCGCACTGGGGCCGTGTTCACAGCCCTGCAGCTCCCACATCTGCCAGTTTGGCCTGGGGAACATGCGCTTGTAATAGCCCTTGCAAGGGATGTGAGGACTGAAGACAGCACCGGAGGTGGGAAGAAGGGCAAGGTGCCAGCACAGTGCCCACACGTTACGTTCAAAGCCCCCACCCACCATCACCCCGCTCTCGGGGGACCCCCGGTTACCCACATCCTGTTGCTCTGGGGCAGCAGGTTGCAGGAGCAGCTCTCTCAGCCGGCTGGCAGATGCTTGCTGAAGGAGCAGACCCCAGCTGGCCACGAGCCCCAGGGGAATTGCTGTTTGCTGCTCTCTGCCTTGTTGCACTAAACACGTTTTGCCCTCCCCACCCCCCCATTCCAGCAGCAGGGACGTGGATAAACAAGGGTAAAGCTACCAGGTGACAGGACAGAGGAGACCCAGACCATGAGCAGGGGAACATCAAGGCTCTAAGACCAATGCTACAGGTGTCTTGTAGCCCCCATCTCTCTCAGGGACACTTGTGCATTTGGAGAGCTGGGCAGGCAAGCCAGAAGCCACAAAAGCAGCCCCGATGCAGATCCCAGATGAGAAGCAAGTGCAGGACCAGTGTTTGCTTTGTGTGGGATCAGATCTGACTGCAGGGCAGAGCAAGGTCCAGAGTTGTCAGGACAATGTGGGTAGGACCAGGGACAGGCTGGGATGATGAAGGCAATAGGGCACAATGGGGCATGGCTAGAAGATCCTGAAGTGACACAAAGCAGGGATTGTCCAAGGGATGGACCTGAAGGCATTTTCCTCACCAGGAAACACAAGGACAGCCATGAACATGAGCTGTGATACTGAGCCAGCCTGGCCTGGCTGCTCCAGGGTGGTGCTGAGCTGGGGGAGCTGCATCAACACAACCTCAGTGCTGCTGTTTTCACACCCATTGGACCCCCACCATCCTGTGACCCAAACATGACATTAGAAGCGTTGGTCACCATATGGAATTTTGGGACTGCTGTCCACAGGCCTCACATCAGTGAAAGCCCAGTTAAGATGGGCAGAAGCTATTTCCTGAATGGCTGTTTCCCCTGTTCCCTGTTTCCCCCATCCCTTTGCAAGATGGAGAGCCTGAGAGAAAGAAGTGAAGCTGGGTCTGGCAAATGGGAATGCTACAGACATCAGCAGGGATGGGACACTCACTGAGGTGGGAATCAGACTGAGACTCTGTTGGTGTTCCTCAGCACGCTGACATCACCCAGTGCTCACTGCCTTCCTGGGCAGATCTGTCAAGGCTCGGAGGAGAGGGTAAGCACGCTGTGTGGTTTGTCACCCTGCCGTCTGCAGGAAGCTCTGCCCGTTGCAAGCTCCCCTTCTGCATCCATTCCTGCTCCTTGTGCCTCATGAAGGCACAGCATTTGCTGCCAGCCAGGCCTCCCAGTCAACAAAGGATTGCTGAAAGGACACAGACATCCTCAAGCTGTTGGAGGAAAAGCACCGGCACCAAGTCAGCTGGGGTAGATACAGAATTGTAGAATGGGTTGGAGGGACCTTAAAAGACCATCCAGTCCAGTCGCACAGCAGGGATATCTTTCACTAGACCAAATTGCTGAGGCGCCCATTCAAACCTATCCTTGAGCACTTTCAGGCATGGGGCAGCCACAGCTTCTCTGGGCACCCTGTGCCAGGGCCTCCCCACCCTCACAGGGAAGAATTCCCTCCCAATATCCCATCTATCCCTGCCGTCTGGCAGTGGGAAGCCATTTCCCCTTGTCCTGTCACTGCAAAGTCCCTCTCCAGCTCTGTTGGAGCCGCTTTAGGAATTGGAAGGGGCTCTGAAGTCTTCTTGGAGCCATCTGTCCCCCAGGCTGATGCCCACTCCTGCCCTCTGTACCTCCCTCCCCCCCTTCCCTCCCCCTGCAGCACACGCTCAAAGCCAGCCCAGCCCTGCAGAGGACTCTCCTGGCCATTGCCTTCTGCCCACAGAGCGGCTCGGACCCAGCACCGGGNGCGCCCCCTGCCGGCCCCGCGGGGTCCCCGCGCCGCACCGGGGCACGGCTCAGCCACCGGCCACGCGCGCGGGATGCGCGGTGACGCCGGGGCCCGGCACACCGCAGCTGGCTCGCTTGCTGGAGGAGTCCAGCTATAATCCAGCCCCCAGCCCCGCCGAGGAAGGAGAACGTGCCACAGCGGGCAGCACCGGCCCCATCCCGGCATGTCGGAATGGCTCCTTGAGGTGCAGGCTCATGTTTCCAGACAAGCAGGGAAGAGACCCTATCTACTGCCTCCCCACGTTCTTCTTTGACCTCCTCATTGGAGAAGGAAGAGGTTTACTGCCAGAAAGGAGGACTCTTTCCTTTGGCTGGTCCCACAGGCCCCTTTCCCAGTGCAGTAAGAGAGGAGGATCCCATTTCAGCCACTGGGTCATCTTCAGGACAACTCTATAATTCTCATGTTTCCCTTCTTTCTGTGCTATTTACTCTTCCAAGGGCACCTCATCTGCCTCCCTTTTGGGACTATCAGTCTCCTGACAGACACCTCTCCCTTCCCACTCTGTGCTCAGAGTCTGTTCCCACACATGGTTTCTTCTGGAGTGTGGGTCACAACAGCTGTTTCCCAGGAACTGAAATGTGGCCTCGCAGGGAGGTACAGACACCCTCTTCATGGGGTGTGCTTTGCCCAAGGTGTCCTGCCATGCTCTGTCACACCAGTGGCTTGGGACTCACCTGAGCCCTTGGGGGTCTGTTCGCTCCACCCTGACTCTCCTGCTCATCACCAGCCTTCCCGCAGGCCCAGTGCATCCGTGGTGCATTTGGGTCCTTCCTCTTGCTCTGCACAGCTGGGAACAGAGATGTCCTGAGCTGCCTTCCCAGCTTGGGGATGGCAGCACCCAAGGTTTGAGCACTGTGGGGATACGGGGGCAGCCCAAACAGGCCCTCTCCATGGACCAGTAGCCCTGCTCTGGACCACAACAGCTCTTCTCTGCCACACAGAAAGGTCAATAGGGGCAGGTCACCCTGGTGGAGATGGGGTCTGTTTGTTGAAAGGTGTGCAGTGAGTGTGGCTTGGGGAAAAGGACCCCAGTGCGACATCACCAACAAACCCCAGCATACAAATAACACACAGAACCACTGCAGTGACAGTACATGGGATTTGCCCCGCCCTGCTCCTGCTCACCCCAGCACGAACATCGAACACTGCACAGGTCAGGCACAGTGCTGGAGCTTCAGCTTACTGCCCCAGACCAAGGTGGGGCAGCCCAGGGGACTGCAGTCCTCTAGCAAGGTGGAGCTGGGGCAAGGCTGGAGAGATGATGAACCTGCAGCAGTGTGTGCTGAGGCCATGTTTTGGTGTCATTGCCATTCCCGGTCTTGGGCTGGGAGATGCTGTGGAAATCCTGCAGAGGCTGGGGACAATGTGCAACACAGCCCTCAAACATGCTCCGTGCCCCCAGGAAGTGGCAGTTCTGCAGGCACTCCAGCTCCTGCTCTTCTAGCACATCTTCAGCTCCATGTTATCCCCCTGTGGCTACTTTTAGCCTATGACAAAGGGACTTGCATGTCCCTGCTCACGGTGAAAACATTCCTGGACAATGCTGAATGTGATGAGTGTGCCCCGGATCCCCCTATCCAGCAAGCAGCTGGGATCAGGAACTGATTTTGTGCCTCTTTCTCTCTCATCAGCTTCCTGAGCTGCAAGACCTAAGCCTGGCCCTTTCCTGAACACGCTTTGGTTCATCTTTAACTGCTTCCATTCCCACATCACTGCCCTGGCTACGTGTGCAGGCTGCTCAAGAATTTCACCCCCACACCTTACACTCCTGTCTGTGCCCGCCTGCTCTGCAGTGACCGCTACGGCACCGGCATGTTCCTTCCCCACGGCAGGCAAAGGGACACGGCAGGCAAAGTGTCCCCAAGGGCGCGGTCGCAGCAGCCGCGGGACCCTCCAGCCCCGGGGGAGCGGCGGGGGCGATCCCGGCCCGGCTCGGCCTGGCGGCCGCGAGGTGGAGCCGTTCCCCCGCAGCTGCGGCCGCTCTCTCTGTGCCGGGGAGAGGCTCCGGCAGCCGGGAGCGGGTCGATCCAGCAGCGGGATAAGCCGGTCCCACGGGAGCACTGAGAGTTGAGTGTGTGTTCCCATCGGCAGGAGGATGCTGCGCTTGTCCTGTTGCCATCAGGGGAAGGATGCTGTGCTTGTCACAAGTGGGAGGATGCTGTGCGCGTCGTGCACACCTTGTGCCACGGCAGGAGCCTCGGGATGCTCTCGGGGCAACGGGGCCTCTCAAGGATGCACAGCTGCCCGCCAGCAGCACCTCTGCTGAGCGGGATTATGTGGATGCAGAGTGAGGGTTTCTCCTGAGAAACATCTCACCTGAACTTTAAGAGCTGTTTTCCAGGGGCTCAAATGCTGTTCACGGGCCTGTAGTCAGAAGCAAAGTTTAGTTTTAGCACAAGGGGGTCTTTTAATAAACCTCATCAGCTACTTCAGCATCTTTATGTGCTGGGGACCCTGCTCCCGTCTGCTCTGGTTTCCCTGCTCCAATCCTTGTGCAGGGATCGGGAGGAGTTGGTCGGTGCTCTCTCGCACCGGAGGAATGTGAGCCCTGCCGGCTGGCAGATAACACCTCATCCGCAGCGTCGGAGGAGCAGGTGTCCAGCGCAGAACAATGTTGCAATCGGAGCACAGCGTGTGCCTGGTGCTTCAGGGGTGTTCCCAGCGAGACACCAGGGGACGAGGTCCACAAACCTGCCTGGCAGATGGAGGCTGTCCTGTGTGAGCCGGGAGCAGCTTGCTAGGCTGGCTCTGGTGTGACTGGGGCTGAGGTTTGGCTTGTGTCTTGTTTGCTCCAAACCAATTCAGTGTTTGGGTAGATTTGGGTTGGGATTCTAGAGAGCCTCAGCAGCTTGGGCTGTGCCTCTGCTGCTCAGCTGGGCACAGCACGGGGGGCCCTTGGTTGCCCAAGGGTTGGGGGGCCCAGCCTGCTGCTGGGACCATGAGTTGCAGCACGGAGATGCCAGCCCATGTCTCCAAGGCAGCAGGGCCTGTGGCCGCTCAAACTTGCCTCGAGCAGCTCCTGTGACTCCAGAGCCTGCTCAGTTGAAAGCAGCAGCAGCTACTGTGATATAAACAAATCCCTGGTTTTTGAAGTGGTGGTGGGATTGAAGTGCCTGCTTCCTTGTCCTCTTTGGGAGTGCAGGCACATGAGCAGGCCCGAAGGGAAGAAGGCAATTCACAGCACCAAACTTGCCAGAGCTCCAGGAGTATTTGGACAACACTCTCAGCCACATGGTGGGAATGCTGGGGTGTCCTGTGCGGGGCCAGGAGTTGTTTCAATTTTTGGGGGCCATTTCCAGCTCAGGAGATTCTGTGATTCTGTGAATTCCCGTGAGGCAGCAGAAGTGTGAGCATATGGTCGAATGCACGTGGCCACACTTCTCCAGTCCTCCAGATTGTCTGAGGAGGTCATCCCTCCACTACCTCTCCTGATGATCTGGGGCTGAGCTCCCAGTGAGGGAGGAGCCCAGGGGGTCCCTTGGTGTAGCCATGTCAGAGCAGGTGGCACAAGCCTTGCTGAATCAACTAAAGACCTTTGTCTGAAGCTGTCCTGAAAATGAGTCTTTCTGAAAGGTGGTGGTGATATCTGGCGGGCAGCCAGATGGTTGGGGGAAGAAGGGATATTGAGAGGAAGGGCTGGAACAAAGGGCTGGGAAGGAGGGACCAGGGTGAACAGTGAGAGAAGGAAGGCAGGAGAGGAGAGGTGGGAGGGAGGGAAGGGAAGGAAGCTCACAGGAAAACATGGTGTGAAGAGGGAGAGAAGAAGGACAGTGTGGGGGGTTGGGGGGAAGAGAAACACACAGAGAGTTTTGTAACAACTTAAATTCATTCCAGACAATGTCCAAGGAGCCCTGGCAGCACGGGTTGAAACTAACCCTGCCTTTGATTTTATGAGTTCATTATATGTTGTTTGGGACAGTGATTCATGCATCTTGGCTGCTTCACATTTTCCCTTGTGTCACAAATGAAGAGGGGACCACGAGATGGATTATTTGGATGGAAAGTATTCCCTCAGTTGTTAGGTAGATGTCTCTGTCATGCAGGGATCCCAGGAGAGTGGTCTCCTGGGCTGCCCCAGCTCCCCGCACAGAACACACAACCTCTGTGCCTTGTGTCTTGCTCCCTCTTAAAGGGAAAGCACTGGGAATGGCTGGGCAGAAGGAGGTGAGAAGATGCCCAGTGGTGCCCACGTATGTTCTGCGCCTGCCCTTTGCTGCAAAGTCCAGAATGGGCCAGAGGATGGACAACTGGGAGAGCTCAGACCTGTGTGGGGAGGATATCCAGCCACCACGGACGGTCCTATGACTGGTGTCCCAAAGCCCATCCCTGCAGATGGTGAGGGAGGGTGACCCCAAGGTCACAGTGCCAGCTTGGGGACCATGCTGGGGTCATACTGCGGCACTGCTGTGGGTGCTCCTCATCTCCATCCCCATCCCAAGAGCATCACTGCCCTTACGGGTTGTCACTGCTCAAAGGTGCAAGGCACTGGATGAACTACAGGGAAAACTGTTCAGGAATGGGCTGGTGGCTTCCCGACCATTTTGGTTGGGAATATTTACAACCCTAATAATAGGCCCTGGTCAGAAAAGTAACAAAACCTGCCCAAGCCAGCATCAAAGTTTGCCTTGGAACTTACTGAAAAACACCAATGACTAGGTTGGGTATTGTTACTATTTTTAGATTTCTATGTCATTTCAAGCTTTCCAGTGAAAGGAAGA
The DNA here is from genome assembly GCA_013398115.1 of Falcunculus frontatus. NCBI lineage: Eukaryota > Metazoa > Chordata > Aves > Passeriformes > Falcunculus > Falcunculus frontatus. Next base: position 27,626 of record VZRV01001485.1, read on the forward strand.
AGAAAAGTCTCACAGATTTTTAAAACACATTGGTAGAGAAAATACAGGCCTCCAAAACTGGACACCAAAAGCTCTTTGCCTGGCATTTTCTGGTTTTGATTTAAAATTTCTCTTCCAAATGAGACAAAGTTCAGCAAAGTGTTATAATTTGACCAGAAAGGCATTTTTCAGTGTGGTTGGTGCTGGCCTGAGCCCTATGAAAGGACAGTGCTTCTACCCTGGCAAGCTGTGACCAGCCTGCAGAGCTTCCCGTGCTGCTGTACCTTACACTGACCAGTATGAAGGTGCCTTGAAGATCCATACACTTATTAGGGCATGGAAACCTTTGCAGCAGCCTGAAGTAGCTCAGAAGGAGAGCTGAGACTTTCTTACAAGCTTGCACTAGTGCCAGATGAGCTTCACGTGGGCTCCCAGGTAGAACCACCACGCAGAAACTCATCTTGAGATGGGCTGCGGTGAAGAGGACGACGCACTGAAGTGGGGTGGCTGAAAGCTCGGGGTCTGGCAGGGGGACACCAATAGCCCAGCACTGCAAGCCCCAATCTGCCCTGCTCCAACTGAATTCCAGGGACCCAGGTACCCCACACTCTCTCCTTCCATTAGGCCTGGGCTCAGGCGCTGCTGGTCCTGCGGGGAGTCTCTTCTGAGGATACCGTGCAGTCTTTATTCTGCTGGGATTGCAGGCCAGCATCTTTCCCCAGCACAAGCTTCACTTCAGGAAAATGAGAGGGGGTTTTTTGTTTAAATGTTGTTGTTATTAAAGAGAATTCTTAGGAAAAATACTCGCTGAGACGGATCAGCTAATTTTCGAAGTTATCCTGAGGCAAAAGGCAGAGGGTGTGGGCTGCGATACACACCCACAGCTGTACAATGAGGAAGGCAACAGCGCAAAGCAAAAACAATTGCATGAAAAGCTTTCCAATGACAAAGTTTGCAAACCCGCAGAGCCCAGGCTATTTCTTGTGGTCGGTGGGTAAGAGTTCCCAGATAATAGGGCCTGACAATGGAACAATGGAGGCCAAAAGACGTGGTTCATGATTAGGAGTTATATAACAGTGGCTGGCATTTATTAATAACACTCGTGTTGGGCTTCGTTTTCTTAGTTAGCACTTTTCAGGTTCAGAGCGCTTTACAGCCCCTGGCTATTCCATATTGGATACTTGGCATGAGGTGACCTGGAGCAGTAGGAACAACCTTCATGCCTGCTTCTCTTGCAGGCCTTAAAGGGGAGAAAGGAAAATGCCAAGCAATGAGCTTTCACTGGCTATTTGGGACCTCTTCTGTACCCCACAGTCATGGGGTGATGTAAGATCACAAAGGACCATCATTTGGGAAAACAGAGTTTTCTGGGATGTATTGCCAAACCTTAATGTTTACAAAGTACTCGTTTTCCTGGAGAACGAGCAAAACTGGGACTTTCACTGGGATGCAGGAATAAGGTTGGGTGTGATCCCAAGTGGGAACCAGCCCTGGAGGAACAGTCCCACAGCCAGCCTGCAGTGATGGCATCTGCCTTCTGGCACAGCTCTGGGAGCAGGAGTGAGACACCCCACACAAACAACCGCAAAGGCTGCCTACCCTGTCCTGGGACAGGCTGGTTGGAGCACCAGGTATGGCTGCGCCTGGAGGATGCACTGGGGCAGGCTGGGCCGGGACAGAGGCTTTCTGTGCCCGGCTCTCATGAGACCCTGACGCAGAGCAGCAGTCATCCCGCCGGCACAGGGGATGAGCGGTCCAGTCTGAACAGGTTGTCTCCTTCTGGTCTGGCTATTTATTGCTCCTCTGACTGTTGCTCATGGTATGTGCTGACCGCTCAGCCTGCTCATGAAAAACAAGAGAATTCCCGTCCAAGCTCTGGTGCCAAGCAGGCAGCGACGCTTTTCTTCTGAGCAGGCCTGAGAACCTCTCCTCAGCCCTGGGAGGCAGATGTCTCAAAGGCAGCTCAGACCTGGGAAAGCTGTGGTCCAGGATCAGGCTTTGGCCTCAAACACCCAAACAGCTCATCAGACAGTCCCCTGTCTGCTCCAGAGGCAGAACCAGCACAGGCGGGAGAAAAACCTGCCTTGTGTGCATGGAGCTGAAAGCAAAGGGCCTCATGGCCCCACAGCTTTACTCCTAACCAGGAGGCATGGGAGAGCTGCAGATTCCCACAGGATAACACTGCAAGGAGAAGGAGGCAGGGTTTGCACCTACAAGGGGTAGGACCTTGTGCGTTTTTCCACTGGTTCTAGAAGTGCATGTGCTCCAGTGAGCAGTCCCGAGGCATGGAAATTCACACTTCCAGCAGTTCCTTTTATAGGAAAGGCCTGGAGATGCTGAGCAAAGCCAAGGGCAAAGAGCCACCCCAGGGCCAGCCCTATGACAAGCCCCAGGAGTCCTGGGGAGGTGCCTGCACAGCCTGACTGGAGGCACAGGGCTGTGATGCTGAAGTGATTCCCAGAGCCCATTGAGCAGTAGCCAAGCTGATGCATCCTGTGAGGAGGAAATCTCTTTTTTTTGGTGAGATCGAAATCATTCACATCTGTCCGGATGTGCCTGCCCGCACAGGAGAGATCCTGAGATTACAGATACCGTGACCCTGCTTTTTTTTCACCTGGTCTCTCAGAGCTGCTGGCACCACCAGGAGCAGTTTTAGCACTTGTAAACCATCCTCCCACAGGGGAAAAAGCCTCCCACACCATCGGCTAATGCTGTCTGGTGGAGAGCAGATTGCACTCCAAATGCCAGAAGCATCGATTGTTCAGGGACTCTGCTCACTGGCAACCATCTGCCAGTTATCAGCTCTTCCTCCTCAAAAGCATTTGGGGGCTCACCCCGCAGACTGCTCCCTGCTCATCCTCCCAGCCCTTTGCTGCCTGCATGCCAAGTGGTGTGTGAGGCAGAGGCAGCACGATGCCAGTGGCTCAGCATCCTCTGTGAGGCAGACAAGTACAGGCAGGGCTGATAGCAGGGGTCACTGGTGACACACAGGTTGGACTGGGTTGCCCTCAGGTCTTTGGCTGCAGAATGTATTGCTGGTGGTGTCAGGTGAAACCAGGGTGTTTCCTGGGGTTCATCTCTCCTCATGGGTCTGGCTCAGGCTTGGGAAAATTAGTCCTGGGGCTTCTTCCTGCTCCTCCTGTGTGCCTTCCTGCACAGCTGGGGTGGGTGACAACCAGGCTGGATCAGGGGGACCCCACACAGCATGGCCATGTCATGGTCACGCAATGTGACATGGGTACTAAGAGGGGAATAGTGCCCCCTAAGCCCCCAGCCCAGGATATCTGGCCCTGATGATCACCGGTGGACTGCCCAGGACAGCCCTGCATATGGGATCCAGCTGCCTGTGCCTGACTCCAGGTGAGGCGGGATGAGGCGAGACTGGCTGGATGAGACAAGCAGCCAGGGGAGATGATGAGAGTAATTTCAGACCTTTTAAATCAAGACTTAGATGTGCCCTTTGCTGCTGAGATTGAAATCAGGACCCTCCTAGCTTCAAAGACAGTGAGCATAAAAGGTCAGATTTCTTTGCTGTATGTCGAAGGTGAGAGCTATAGCCAGAACTGTCTAACAGCACACTTCCAGGCAGGAAAATCCTTTTGTTATGTGCCCTGAAGTACTGAACAGAAAAGGCTCAGATACAAATTAGTTTTTTGCAGGGAGAAATACATACTGACCCAGGCAAATTGATGAGGATTAAAACATTCTCCTCACACTTACTGGGAAAGGATCAGATCCACCATCTGGCCTGAAAGAAACTTCTGGTTCGTTTTTGGCACCCTAATCTGAAAGCACAGAGTCTGTGGGTTCAAACTGGGTCAAAAGGCTCTGGTACTGTCTGGGGGAAATCTCTAAAATCCCCATCATGATCTTTTCCCTACAATTTAATTTGATGGGAAATTGCACAGGCAGAAAAATAATACAGTTTCAAGGTAAGTTTGGTCTGAAAAAATTTCCTGCCAATGGAAAATGCAGTTTATGGGGCTGTTTCCTTCTGGCATTTGTCTCTGCACCCATCTTTCAGGCCTTCCCACCTCCAGGTGAGGTGCCTTTAACAGTATGGCACTGGCTTAATGACAGATGGTGCCAAAGCTAGTCTCTCTGGATCCTAGGGGCAGCTACTCAACAGCTCATCTTCTTGTGTTTCTCCGTCTGCTCTGCCTTGTTTGAGGTTTTACCCTGTTGGAGGTTGGGGTTTTTATATACTTGTCCTTCGGATCATGGCCTGCACCTCGGAGATTGAACTGGAGAGCTTTTAAGAGAGGAGAAGGAACTGCATGTTCGCTGAATCCATGGCCTGGGGATTCCCTGGCTGTGCTCCAACAGCTCTCAGGGCAGAGCAGAGCCCTCCTTGCAGCTCAGTGCCGCAGAAGAGGAAAGGAAGAAGCAGGGCAGCGACAATAGGAACCGCAAGTCCATGGGGAAGGTTAGCAGGAATTAGTGCCTTATTTACCAGTGCAGTCCTCTAGGCCCAGGGTTAAGTCCTCACATCCCATGTTTCAGCAGGTTTGCCCAGAGCATGTGAACAAGAGCTCTTATTCTCCTGTGTAGGCATCCACAGAGTCATCTCCTGCCTGCACTACACAGGGGAGGAACATTGCAAACGGTCTTTCTTAAGCAGATGTGCCACATAGTCCTTGCCAGCACTTTTTGATGAAAAATGGCATAAAAATATAAAATTTTCATGAAGAACAGAGGGAAAAAAGCCTGACTGAATTTTCACAATTCCTTTCCTGATTCCTGTCTCACTTCAGTTGGTTGAATGTTTCTAAATTCAGCTATGCTTCAAAATTTCTGACCAAAAAACACAAGGACGTTTTTAGAAAAACATTTCTCAATTTTTCCCTTCTGGTTTGGCCATGTGTTTGACTCACTGAGAGGAGACTCTAGTTGGTTTTTCTGACTAGAACCACACTTTAAAGAGAACAGCCATTCCCTTAATTGGGGCTGATAAATCTCGCAGGCAATGATGAAGATAAATCACATTTTGAACCCAGAGTACAAATTCTCAGGGTTTAAACATTTGTGTGGTATTTGTTAAGCAATTTGAAGTCTTATTGAAGTAACTGAGCTGGACAACAGGGTTGGACCTGGCCCAGGACAACAACTGTGTACAGACACTAGGCCTGTATGGGATAGGGATAGAGGGGCCTGGATGAATCCCACTTCACTCGGAGAATTCATGGAGGATATGTCCTTTCTTCTATGCAGGGTATCTTTGGTTGTGCTTCTTCCACTGCTCCCTTTGGGAGAACGGAGGGATGCTCTGTCAGCCCTGTGGGAAGCCTTTATATTCCAGGCATGCTTAAAACTCCTCATGAAGAACAAATTTGCTTCAGCCCAGAGGAGAGTCATGGAGGACTTTGGACTTCTTGTTTCTGTCTGCTGCTGCTGTTGCTGCCTCCAGAGGAAAAAGAGGCTCCTGCTACACTGGGGTAGCCCGAAGGGGACCCCAGGGTCAGCAGTGGCTGCTGTGAAGCTGGAATTCCTGGAAAGCTGCTGCGTGTCCAACGCGTGCCATCCCACCCGGGCCAAAGCTTCGGCACTGCGAGCTCCGGCTGCTCCACAGGACAGCACAGCTCCCTCGGAGGGACGAACTCTTCCCCGGCACCACCACACCGCGACTCCCCCAGGGCACTTGGCAGGGGCTCTTTCATTTCCCATGGCCGGATGCCTGTGGTGGTGCGTTCCCTCCTGCCTCCAAAGGAGGCACCTCGAGGTGCTCCGAGGCCCGTGGCGGTACCGGGACCCTCGGGGCTCCGAGCCCTGTTCTGGGTACCGGGACCCTCGGGGCTCCGAGCCTTGTGGCGGTGCCGGGACCCTCGAGGCTCCGAGCCTTGTGGCGGTGCCGGGACCCTCGAGGCTCCGAGCCTTGTGGCGGTGCCGAGACCCTCGAGGCTTCGAGCCTCCTGGCGGTACCGGGACGCGCGGGGCTCCGAGCCTTGTGGCGGTACCGGGACCCTCAGGACTCCAAGCCCCGTGGCGGTATAGGGACCCCGCAGGACCCAGCGGGGACGAGACGGGCCGGGCCGGGCGGGTCCTGCCTGCCCCTCGCGGCCGCCAGGTGGCGCCGCACTCCCGGGTCAGCGCGGGGCCGGGGCCGGGGCCGGGGCCGGGGCCGGGGCGGGGGCGAAGCTGGTGTCGGTGTCGGGACCGCGCTCACGACAGGGCCGGGGCAGCGCTCTCGGGTTGGGGCGGGGCAGGGCGGACAGCATCCCCGTGGGGCTCCGTGAGGACGGAGGGCAGTGCAGTGCCGTGTCTGGCCAGCGCTCCCTTCACCAGCCCCCGGTGGGGCCCCCAGAGCAGTGTCCGGGAGCAGACAAAGCCCCCGTGTTCCCGCTGAGGAGCCACGTCCCAGCCCGGTCCAGCAGCCTGGGCAGAGGGCACCTCCCGGTACAACTCAGCGCAGGGCTCTGTTGGGTACCACGACGTCACAACCACCATCACCACCTCCTGTATTAGTGTCCTTCTTTATCCAGCTTCATGGCTACGCGTTGACCCACATGCTGCCTTTGCTGGCTCAAACAGGTGTCCGAGAGGATTGCTGGCTGCAGCTCCTCGCTGGGAAGAGAGTAGACAAAAGTAGGCTCTTTGCTAAAATATGGTCAAAGAGCAGAACACCGAGTGCAGCTCAGTACTTAATCTCAGCTCCAGGATGAAATATGGTCTCTGTCCCAATTAAGTAGATAAACTGAGCCAAGGCTGGAGGCCCAGTCCTTTGTTAGTACCATCTCCTGGAGAGAAAGTGTCTTTTGGCAGCAAATGTGATGGAAACAGACCAGACAATGCTTGAGGACACAGCCAGCCTCAGAGGGGATCTGATGGCTCTTGCACAACCCTCCAAGAAGCTTATGGACTCAAACACCTGTACATGATCCAGCATCCATGACAAAGAACTTCTTTCTCTGGCACTGTTCTATTTCCCTCCCCAGACTCAGAGCTGGCTCTCCAAAGGCTGTCCTGCCATGGCATCCAGGGCTGCAGCCTTTACTTCCCTTCTCAGGCTTCCTGCTGCTCCACTGTGCCTCCTGCTACCTCCTCAAAGGCTGCCTCCAAAGCAGCCGATGCTGAGACAGAGGAGCTACAAGGAGCACTGGACATGCTGCTGCTCAGTGGGTGGAATCTGCATCCTGGGAACTCCAGGGTCCTTGCTGCAGACCCAGAGCAGCTCTGGCAGCACTGGCTCCAAAGCCTCAGCTTCTTTTTGTGGCATGCAAGACTTCTGCTGGGGAAAGATCCAGATCTTACCTAAAGTGGGGGGTCAGTGAGCTTGGCTGGGGACCTTGCTCTCATTCTTCAGCACGGGGAGATCACGGGTTTCCATGGACCATGTTCACAGGTGACAAAGCACAGGACATGGCTGACCTAGCCAAATCGTCTATAAGCAACCATGTCCCATATCTGAATACCCTTCACTCCCAGCTTCCAGATACAAGAAGAAGCCTTCCCATCACGTGCTCTGTCGTATCACTGGGACCATGAGCTTCTGTGAGGACTCCTCTCCCCTTTTAGGATATCAGTGTGATGCTGGAGAGCATCTCCTTCCATATCCCAGCAGGGGTCCACGGGCCCTTGGTGGTCTGTGCCCTGCTCCAGGGTGCCCAGTAGGAGGCCAAGGTTCTTTGGGCAGGTCATTGAAACTCCTTGGGAGGAAAGGCGGGGTCTACAAAGAGAGGGGCAGAATCAGTCCACTGAAATTCACTGATGGGCTTGGACATGACCGCCAACAGCCACATCCCACACATCTGTTTCAGAGTTTGGGTCAGACTCATCCAGAGGACAAAAAATATGTAGACCGTTTTGCTGTTTGCAAACAGACCCCGTGGTTTTGTTGGTTTTTTTGTTGTTGTTGTTGGTTTTTTTTTTTTGGTGAATGGATTCATTCACCGTCCTCCAGAAAGGGCCATTTTAACCAATGGCTGGTTTGCAAGCACTGCCTCCCAGCTCCCCCTGATTTGCTCTTCGTGGCTCTGCCTCTCTGATTAGGCTTCCGGCGCCACATGACGCTGTCCCTTCTCCTGTCGGGGTGTCTGACACTTCTAGGCAGAATACCAAACAGCTAACGCCGAAGAGCAGCCATGTCCCTGGGGTGCTGCTGCTGTTGTTCAGCTTTAATCACTGAGGGAGAGGGGAGGGTCTTGCATGGCTTTTGCAGATGAGCCAGCAGCCCCTTTGACACCTCTGGAGTTTCAGTGAGTAAAGCCTTACACTCCCTCGTGGAGAGGGGTCAGGGTCCTGCTCTGCCCAGCAGCAACTGGGCATTTGCGATACACGGACACAGCGAAGGAGAACTGACTGCGAAGGAGTGGAAAGGCATCCTGAGGTATGTCTTGCACAGAGGAAGCAGAACCCCCACCCTTGTACCTGGTAGCCCTGAGGAGATGGTGAGACGAGCCCAGCTCTGCCCACCCTGCAGGGCACACCTGTGGTCAGCACAGGATCACTGAGGTTGGAAAAGACCTCTGAGATCATTGAGCACGGTGCACCCTGGCACTATTAACCTCAGCAGTGTGGCTTGATTTCCGTTGTGGTGATGAACAAGGAGGTGGGGGGTGCCTGAAGAAGTGAGTCCAGCTCAGCTGGAGCTCCTGACCAGCAGCAGTCAGCAGGATGAGCTCATCAATGACCTGCTGCTAGACCAAGCAGGGTGTGCAGAGAGACTGGCTTTCCCTGATAGCTCCTGGTGGCCATGACAGGCTGCAAAGGCGAGTGACAGCAAATGCTCAGGCTGGAGGAGGAGATGAACGCAATTTTGCAATTTAAGAAAAAGTTTAGCTTGGTCTTTAAAGTTTGAGGAGGCCAATTACTGCCTTCAGTCCATTCATCTGCCTTTCTAGGAATGATGAGTGATGGGCTTAGGTCATCACCTGGGCCTGAGTCAGATATCTCAGGAGCTGGCACTGAACATCTGTGAGCTCTGGCCTCATGAATCTGAGTTACCCTTGCAGAGCTGGTGCACTGACAGAAACTGCATTCCGGGACACTGGCCTTAGTTGAGGGGACATGAGCTAAATGGGGAGAGGCGGGGCAGAAACTGGGGATGTAATACCCTTTGCCAATGGAGGCAAAGGAGTTAACCTGCTGCTAGTGTCAAAACCCAACTGGGATGTGAAAGAGGAGCCATCCTGAATTTATTTTCTCTTCCAAGAGAAACTGGATATAAATATAATATAAATATATACATATAAT
>VZRV01001514.1:0-16174 GCA_013398115.1 Falcunculus frontatus
AAAACCTAAGGCATCACCATCCTGCACACGGCTCTTTCTTGGTCATGGGTCCCGTGTGCACCTCCGAGTGTGTTTTCACCACATTCACTATCCCGGGAAATACACAGCACACGCACCATCTTTATTTTCTGGGACTTGTGGTTTTAATAACATTTTGTTGCTGAAGCTGTTGGTGCTGTGAACCGACCATTCGAAAGCAAAATGTCAGCTTTGTATCACCAAGTTGGTTTGACCCACGGTTTGCACCCAAGGAAAGCACTTTTAACAGGTCCCCGCTTGAAAATGGTTCATGTAGTTTACTTTTTTTCAGAAAACTGAAGGAAGAGCTGCCTGTGAGTGCCAAACAGATACAAAGCACAACACTGCTCCCCTTTTCAGATCATTGTCTCATAATATTTTGAAGGGAAGTGACAGGAAACTCTCATGAAACAATAAATATTAACTGACCTTGTTGGTTTCTTCTCCATCTCTCTAAAATCTTTTTTTTTTGAGCAAAAAGCTCTTATTTCTTTTTGTTGTGATCGTAGCTTCTTCTAGTTGGACTTTTTTTGCTAGCATTAGGTGCCCACCTGAGGTAGGGCTACCAGACCATTCCTTTTACCAGTTCCTTGAAGTATGTGATTCCACTGTGTCACATTTCAAAATTCTAGCACCTTCTTTTGACGGTCTTTTGACACTTCTCTATATTCTTCTATATTTTTCAAGTGATACTCTTTTTTTCCAACAGAAGGCTGAATTCCGTTAAGAATGTTAATCACACAAACAGCAAACATCCAAAAACATTCACTGATTGACACAAAATGGCATCTCCCAGAAAATGCTTTAACTGGAAGCTGTGGTATTTCCCCCAGGACTGGTGGCTCTGAGGTGAGGAAGATGAGAAGGGAAACATTGTCCTTCCTGTCCACTCCAATTGAACACACATGAATTAGACTATCAGCATTTCACCAGATCTAAATAAATTTTATCTTCATTTTTCATCCTCTCAGCCTTTGAATGTCCCATTTCGCATGAGCTTTGGAACATTCCTTACATTGCAATCATGTGGACTAAGAATGAAAAATTCATCAACCAGAGGAAAGCAAAAAAAAAAAAAACAAAAGCAAACTACCTGGTCTATGGTTGGCACTCGTCTTTATCCACTTGCTTTCAGCTTCAGGTCTTTTTTTCCCCATTTACGCAAAACCTCGATTTTACAGTTATTAACCACCACTTTTCACTTGTTGAGGCTCATCTCCCAGGAGCATCTGTGCCTGCTTTTGCCCCCTCAGTGTTTTGGAACATCTCTGCCTGGATCTGGAATACCTCTGCAGTGGGGCCATAGGGATAATGCCCTTTCTCCCATCTGAGTTCCATTAGGTGACCCAACCGACACAGACACCAGCAGACCACAGATACGAGCACGGCGCTCCTCAAATAATAATTTACAGAAACTTTTGTTGGTTCTGCCCCCTTAAACTGCTGAACTGACTGCTTTCAGTTTCTACTTCAAAGGCAGTTTTTCATTTTAAAGGTTCCTTTCAAAAAACTGGTGGGATTACAACACAAACAAATTGTATGTTAGAAATCCATTTGCAGAGGAAATAATATGCTATAAATCTTGAAAGATTTGATAAGAATCCAAAGCAGTCCCCAGTCTGGTTATAAATTCACCATCTCACAAAGGCAAAATAGCTCATTCCACAACTTGCTCACAAACTACTCATTCTTGGAAAAAATCTAAAGTAATGGCAGCTGGTAAAATAATTAGGATCATACAGATATAATTACACTGCGCATCTGCAACTGTTCTAACACCATCAGACTACAGAGCCAAGTACCCAGAAAACAGCTGGATTAAGTCTGCCCTCAACTCGTTTTTTCAGGATGTGAAACTGACAGCAAGATGCGTCCAGCTTGATAAATTTTCCTGGGCATTTGGATGCGGTCACAGAGGTAGGGGGAAGAACAGGAAATATTTAATACCTTCAACATGGTGTGGCATAGTTACCCCCCGAACAACACAAAACAAAGAAAATCTTTGGTAGCTTACTATTTCAAAGGAAAAAACCTGACCGAACATAATTGTTTCTCTTTTTGACGGTTGCACTCATTCTGGTGGGCTCAGACTATCGTGTCTCACACGACGTAGGGTTAGAGCACGAAAGTCAATTTCCCTCACTCTGCCCCGGTTTCTGCCTTCATTTTCAGGGAAACATTGACCACAGCAGCTTCCCAACCACACAAAAAGCTGCCCGGGCACTGACAGAATCCTTCCTTGAGGGGTTCACACCCAGAAAGGTGGGGAAAAAAGCACATGAGAAAGCAACCTACTCAACAAAGTCCTCAGAATCATGTCCATGTATCTCATCAATACAGTTTTATGTTGCTCAGGAGTCCTTTTAATGTTTTTATTCACCAAATTCTTTCCCCTCTTCTACTCTCTGCGCTTTAACCTCAAAATGGCATTTTTTGGGATGTGGTCTTTCCTGAGACCAGGAAGGGAAAGGGACAATTAATCCAATCTCAAAATACAATGTTGGTTGCTCATTCGATGATTGCTCCAAACATAGGCTCTGGGAAATGTCCAATATATGGTAAAAGTCAAAGGCCTAAAATAGGCAGCACTGATCAGAAGCAAAGTATGCTCCATTATTAAAGCCTAGAAATCTTCTAAACATACAGAAAGATGACACACTATTTTGATGATGATATTTAATCATATTCTTGCTTTGAAACAGTAAGGAATGGGGGATTTCCCATTACTCAATCCATCAAGAAGAGCAGCTGGCTCAGGGACCCACAGACAGTATCAGAAATGTATTTTCAGCCACAGTCACAAGGGTGAAAACACAGCAATTACCAGAGACTGTGGAAAAAGAAGGTGACAGTATCATGTCATGACAAATTCCACAGAACCCAAAATATACCCACAATCCTAAGGTTGGATATTCAACAGCCTGGAGGCCTGAAAATGTATTGTTCAAGATCTCAATATAAGCTAAAAAAGAAAAACAAAAGCCAAAAAACTAGGGTTTTGCTAAGGGGTCTGTTGCTTACAGCTTCTCTTCTCTTCTTTAGAAAATCCCCCAAAACCTGGAGAAATGGAAAGGGAGACTTTAAATAGCTCAGTTTTATGCAGCAAGTCTGCACTTTGTGCATCACAAAGGAAACATTACATCTATTATCATTTTATTGACTTACATATGAAAATACTCAATATTATTGAGACTCAGATTATTAGACTGAGGTGTCAGATTGATGCAATGAAGAGCATTGGCCCCTTTTGTTTGTCTCGTTAAAAAAACATCTTTTTGTAAGTGGTTGGTGGGGTTTTTTTCCCTTTGCCTCTTTTCCTGAAGAGTCGAGATATTTTCTGCATCACCAAGCTGTCTCTGGCACCAGAATTTCACAGTTACAAGAGGTAACTGGAAGCCTGTGACTCTTCCACATTTGTGCAAATCGTAATTTGGAGCGAAACAAGAACAAAACTGGGGCTTTTTTCCTCATTGTCGTCTCAGAAAACTTCTTTAAGAGAAGTACCAGAAGGCAAACCCACTATCTGAAGGCACTACGGAGAAAACGTTGGTACCTCCTACTACGGATATCTTTTTGACCACACCCACCAGGAATATTAACTTTCTAGACATGATCACCATTGCCAAAAGAAAGTTCTTCCTCCACATGGTACTAAACAAAAAGCTTCTCTATTAGAAAATACAGTCTATCACTGCTGGAGACAGGAGCCCTCTGAGGAGTGTTTTTGACAAAGCTTTCCTTGCACAAAACACACCTGGGAGATTAATAACTCCTCTCTCCTTTTCTCAGACTCAGTTTCTCTTGTCAATACTTTCCCCCAAGCAATAAGTTAGCTGCTCAGCATCCTTAATAATCTGTTTCTCTGGTAAATAAAACATACTGGTAGCATCTTCTGAATATGAAGTATCTCAGGAACATGGGAAATTATGAAACACAGAAAGTTGTCACCCACTGTAAGAAAGGAATAAGGAACAGCTACCAGAAAACTCTCTAAATGTGACCTTGGATGAAGTCAATATTCTAAAGACAATAACAATTAATTAGATCAATAAATGTAATTAGGCATCCAAGCTGATTACATGTCATATAATATTACTTCTTACAGAAAAGAGAATTACCTACAGCAGAGGTATAATGAAGACAGCATGGGGGGTAGGCATGTGCATCCTGGGATTCAGAGAACAATTTTTGTTCTCTTGTGGATGGACCAAAGAACTTGAGGAACTCTCAGGAATTAATGACACTGCATGTAGATAAAACAAGACAATTAAAGGATGAACAAAGCCCCAAAAATTTCCTTATATGCTCTGGAGAGCAAGGCTGGCCTGGGAGCAACGCTGGTCACAGACTGGTGTGGTGGGTCAAACACCTCAGCTATCCACAGAGAGACTCCACAAGGTGCTCTGGAGCATGTGTATGGAAACCAGGAGGAGTTTGCATCTCTGCCTGGGCACAGAACACAACTGGGACTGGAGCTCTTGATCCTGCAAGCCTTGAGGCAATGTTTCAGTAAATTTCAGACGAGGAAGTGCAATTGTCAGATACCTGTTTGCCAGAAGAACTTGGGGCAACTATATCCTGGATATAAAATAATACATTACTTTTGCCCATTTACAAGAACTGGTGCTCAATTCGTTTACTTCCTGGTTTCTTCAGCAGTATCAACCCTCACAGCTGAAAAAAAAATAATTTAAAGAATTTTTCTGGATGTCATAAATGTTGCTTGGAAGGTCTTAAGTCCAGTTTCTTTTTTACCTGGTTATAGAATAATAATCTCAAGGCAAGCTGTCTTGCATTTGCACCACATATTGACCCAAATGTTTTACTTCAGATTTAATTTTTGTGTTTCAGGCAACAAAATCCTCCATTCTGATAAAATCCAAGCAATACAATACCAGGGACTTGGATTGGGATTTTTTTAGCCCACATTTTTGCTATTTACAAGTTGAGTTTCTAGTCTGAACTACTCACCTAGACTCAATAGCCAGAAGTTACCAGAGGGAAAGATGGAAAATATATTCAATTTTGAGATACATAAGTTGAGACACTCCCTTAAAAGCCTGGCATTCTCCAACAACACCAGAGACCTCAATAAATTTAGGTTATATTTGATGCTTACCTTTGGGACAAGTGAAGCTCATTGAGATCAGCCTCATGAAAACCATCAAAGGACGACCCTGCCTTGTGCATGCATGTACTGAAACTCTCCTTGCACGAAGGAAAACCACAGGGAAAAGCAGCTCATCTCTCCTCTGTGTCCGTGTGTTTCCCACCAAGAGCTGGCAGAACAGCCCTTGGATTCTGATATAATGTGAGGCTCGACACAGATGATTTCTGTCCTACAGCGGCAGCATCAGGGAACACACGCTCAGCATCCGCTGTGGGTGCTGTGCCCACAATCTGCCCCAGAAGAGGGGCCAGAAGGGAAGAGGCAAGGAAACAATGACAGAGTTATTTCCATGACAGAAATCGGGCACAGCACACGAGAACATAGTCATTGTTTCAATTTTGGCACGTCACAGTGAAGAAATGGTGTTCTCCTGGCAAGGGGAGCACCATGTAAGCATGAGGTGCTGGTGGCAGAAAGCAGAAGGACATTCTGAGAGCTTGTGATTTGTACCAGGCTGGTATTCTCCCTGCTGTTGTCTGAAAACATGTGTGTTGTGTAGATATATCTTATTACGGCCACACATTCAGCCACTGACTGCTGCTTATTTTTCCAACAAGGGAAACATCCGCCCATTCACTAAGGTGAACAGGAATATCTTGCTTTGCTTACAGCTTTTAAAAAAAAGAAAAAAAAAAAAAACCAAGAGAGAGAGAGAAAAAGAAAGAAATATCGTCCCCCCTGCCATCCGAGAAAAGAAAGAAGAGTAAATAAATCTCCGTATCCACTTTCAGGTTCATGCTGGTCCTGGTACGTAACAAGCTCCTTCAGCAACTGCGAATGCTTTTCATGATCTGCCCTGTTGTGTTTGTGTGTGACAGCGAGTTCATCTGAGCAGCGTGACAAATGCAATAGCCTGAACTTCCTCCAAAGACAGCAACAGCAGCACTTGGTGCCTCCTGTCTGAAGTGAAAAACAATATTGCAATACCTTTAGAGCAAACTTGTCCTTTCGGGTTTGAAATTCAGTGTAGAAGTGAAGGTAGATGTGGCAATCTACCACAATGTGGCAAGTGCCATTGTATAGGCTTAGGTCTCTTGACAGAAACATAGGTTTAGTGACTTTCTACAGGTCTTAATTAGAAAGTGCCCCGCGGATCCAACGAGTTCTGTCCTCTTAATGCAGATATGAGTGAAGTGTTGATAAGAGCAATTAAATGAAATGTGATAAAGAGTTTTCATACACGTCTGCTGATCATCTCACATCAGGCTCAGCATTCTCAAACGCTCAAGTAGTAAATGAAACTACATTCATATATCTGGGCTGGAAGGGCGCTAAGAAATTTTTACTGTCCAGGACTGAATATGGCCCAGGGGCAGGGAAAGGGTAACGTTGATGAAGAGGAGATGAAGAAGGTGGGAATGAGAAGAATCCTCTGAGCATTTCAGCAAAAAGCAGAATGGAAAAGAGAAACCTCAGCACAGGCAATGCCTGGAGCAGCCAGGACACTCACCTGGGTTGGGGCACTCAGCAGCTGCTCTCAGTTCTACCCAATTTATAGGCAATTGTTGGTAAATATTTAAAACATTGAATGCTGGTTTAAATATTTGCCAATATTTAAACACTGGCTTCCCTGCAAGGAAACTTACATGAGTCTCAGTTTTCTTTCTGCTTCTCATCCCTCACTGGTGTCCTTCAGCAGAGAAGGGGCATGGAGATTTGGTTTGCAGGGAAAAGCTCTGAAGAGCAAAAGGAGCTTGGAGAGAAAAGTGATTTCCAGTTCTGGTTCTCTGGAAACAAAATACACAGTTGTTTCATGCCAGGAAATGTTTTTGGTAAACAGAGACAGTTTACAAGACTTCTGATAAGGGCACTTGCATTATACAAAGTCTCCCAAGTTTTTTTCAGTGCATGCACCTCGTTGTATTGCTCTAAAAACAAACTGTTTGGAAGGAGAAGGCATCTCACAAGGAACATCAACTGCTATTACACGTGTCCACCTGGAGACAGCCAAAAATGTACCTCTTTATTTAACACTGGTTACACAGTCCCTAGACATGTTTAGGGTTTTTAGAATTTATAGCGCACTCTCACTATTTATGAGTTCAAATGTCTTCATCCTGGCCATAAAGTATATTAACTCCCCTGCAACTAAACACTCTATTGACTCAATTCCAAGCCCTTGTTGGGCAGTCTCTCTGGGAAAAAAAAAAAATAAAAGGAGCAAATCCTGGTTTATCAGTCTGCCATTAAAAAGCCTGACAGAAAGCAATAGTCAGCTTTCATGAGAACCTTGGTCTCAGCGGATGGGTGAAGCAGCCTTGGCTCAGCTGACTCTGTTTCATCCACCTAAGAGCTCAGGGGAGATGAAGGGGATGTGGGGGAAGCCCCAAGAAGCTGCTGTAGCAGGCTGCCTGGATGGTGCCTAGACTTGCATTTAGGACCCTGTGTCAGCAGTGTGACCTCTTTAGGACAAGAGTAAAGAGCCAGCACAGCAAAATATTTATCTCTCTTGCCCTTTGCCCTCCTAAACTTTCATTTTCCTTAATGCTATCTCATGTAGATGTGAAGTGCTGACCTTAGAACAACACTAAAACACCTGTGACTGTCTGCTGCTAGTGGCACCAACCCAGAGCCCAGCTCAGGAGGAGAGATTGAAGTGGGAGACACAGAATCACACACAGAATCACACAGAATCACCAGGCTGGAGGAGATCTTCAAGACCACCGAGTCCAACCCATGCCCCAACACCACCTCAACTAAACCATGGCACCGAGCACCACATCCAATCTCTTTTTAAACACGTCCAGGGATGGTGACTCCACCACCTCCCTGGGCAGATGATTCCAGAACTTTATGACTCTTTCAGTAAAAGCTTTTTCCTGATATCCAACATTAACTTCCCCTGGCGCAGCTTAAGGCTGTGTCCTCTCGTTCTGTCCGTGGTCGCCTGGGAGAAGAGACCGACCCCCACCTGATCACAACCTCCTTTCAGGGAGTTGTAGAGAGTGATAAGGTCACCTCTGAGTCTGCTTTTCTCCAGGCTGAAAAACCCCAGCTCCTTTAGTCGTTCCTCATAGGGCTTGTGTTCCAAGCCCTTCACCAGCCTCGTTGCCCTCCTCTGGACACGCTCAAGCATCTCCACGTCCTTCCTGAACTGAGGGGCCCAGAACTGGACACGGTACTCGAGGTGCGGCCTCACCAGTGCGACTTTTGTGGTCCTGCTGGCCACACCATTCCTGACCCGAACGCCTGGATGCAAAGCTGGCTGATTGACATATGTGGAGCAACAGCAATTATTGGTTTGCAATAATTGGTTTGCCAATTAAAAGCAATTGGTTTGCCCAAATCAGTGCTCAGAGGATTTACCCCCCATGCTGCTGTCTTCTGCATTTCCTCGTGTCTGTTTTGCTTACTATCAGGCACCACATGCATCTCCGAAACCCTTAACTCATTTCCAAGGGTGATTTTTGAGCATGCCTCTGGGGATGGCAGGAATCCCATGGTTTTTGGATGACGGGAAGGTTTGGTCTGGGAAACATTGCAGAGGCGTATGCGCAGGGTGGCTGCTCCAGCCACAGCCCTTAGAACAACCACAATAACAAATTAAACATCACCATCACTTGGCTGTCACACATTTGGAACAAATCTGAGATTGAATCATGAGCTAAGGCAGGCTGAGCTGAGAGCATCCTGGGGGAGATCAACAGCATCACAACTGCAAACCCAAACTGTTCACTGTGAGAGGTGAAGGAGATGATCCCTATGTAGCTGGTGCCTCACAAAAACTTGAGAGCACTTTCCTGGACCTGTTCATCAGGACTTGGTATCCAAAAATGTGTCCTTAGGCATCACCCACTTGCTGTGGTAAATACTGACAAGTTTTCAGAGGCAAAGCAGAAGGAAAATACAGACCAAAATGCTCGGAGCAATCTCTGGAGACATCAGTGTCGGATTCAGTGGATGACAGATTTAACCACGGTTCCATGGGAGTTCAGAAACCCCAGGTCAACATGTTGACATAGCAAAGGGAGGGAAAAGTCCAGCACTCTCTCACAGAGCACTGGATCTTTGACACAAGCACAGGCTGTGAACCAAAACCAGCCTTTTTAGCCAACGTTTTTAGCGAGTGCACAAGCATCACGCTCAATTTTCACCCACAGCAGGCCCATCTGTGGTTAAGGAAGGCCTTCAGCAAATTATACTGCTCGTGGTGGAAGAACTGTTGCCATTTCCCTGTGGCTGCATAGGTGTTGAATTTGGGCTTTCCACTGCACGTTTAATCAAAACAAGCCAACGCATTTGCATGCAGTAAATTCCTCACCCCCAGGTCTTTATCCACATAATAATGAAAGACCCCAGTGCAGGCCCCACTGGAAGCTCCTGGCTTGGAGGTGCAGGCTCGAAGGGAAATAAAACATATTTGTCACAGCTGGTGACAGTAAGCAGGAGCGCACAGCACCAACACGCTGCTATCTTGTCCATCCAGAGGCAGGTTACAGCCCAGCCAGACAATATTCATGAAATGGTTGAGTGTTAAAGTCACAGCCAGTGTTGGAGCAGGCTTTCTGAGCCTTGCATGCTGATTCCCAAGCTGAGGCAGGTGGTGGAGTTTACATTTAAATGGAAGAGAAGTAAACACGTGAGACCAGATGAGAGGCAGACACACTAAAAACAACACAATAAAGCCAGGCATAACCGTATTTCCTTCTCCGGGTAACAATCCCAAACCTTCAGATATCCCTGGACAAATGGAGGTAGAACGGCTGGATGTTCTTCCGCAGCCTGGAACTAAGTAACAGCTCATCTCTAATTGGGCTTCCAAATTAATTCTTACCAGTGTGGCCAGCATTAGATGCTGATGCATCATCAATCATCCCATGTAATAAAAGGGTTATCCATGCATCTTTAAATCACTTGGCTCAGTTTAAATCCCCAATCTGCTTTCATTCTTCTGACCCCTAATAAGTCTCGGTCTCTCGCAGAGAGATCCAGTAGAAATCAATTGTGTTCCCCTTTCTGTGCCACTCTTTACACCGGTGATTGCAGCTGATACTTCCTGCAGCCTCAGGCCCGGAAGTGTGTGGTAGGCTTAATTTTTCAGCTTAACAGTAAATCTTCATTGGTTGTGGAAGCTGTGAGTCATGAAGAAAATCCTACTTACTCCTGGGATGTTTGTACCCTGTGATGATTTGCGACATGTAGTGACCAAGAGATTCAGGAATGTCAAGTCTTTAACTGTGAGTGAGCTGCTGATGAAACCCAAAATGCTCCAAGATGCCCACTTCTTACTCCTTTGCTTTAAAGACAATTAGCCACCAATCAACATTTGCAAATGCTTTTTTACCACCATAAAACTACGGTAACATATCAATATTTTCACAAGGTTTGTTGACAAAATCTTCCAAAAAGTCTGGACTTTAACACAAAGAAAGCTTCTTCAACAGATTATCCCCTAGTGTTAGTGTCTTGATGCTCAGTGCTTCCAAAAGTAAACAGAGAAATCTTTGTTTAGTCTCAGTGGGATCAAAAGATTTATTTCGCAAAGGAAAGGGACAGGTTTTGCTACTCGTGGTCCCTGTGAGAGAGCAGTAGTACCCTTCTGTCTTCTTGCGCAGAGCAAAAGACACATGTTTTTTGTTTTTACTCTGGAAGAGGAGGGTGGATTAATAAAGAAAGGCTTGCTTCTTTCTCCCTTACTCCCTGAAAATGCTATCAAAACACGTTATTGTTAACAATTTATATTGGAAAACTCAACTGTAATCAACACCATATTTACTTTGTGTGCAGGATACATCCCAGTACATGTTGCCAGAGAAAGTGTGACATCTCCAGCTCTCCTGAGACTGGCATGAATCCATGAAATTTAAAGAGAGGTGCCCCTTGGCCGCTGCTGGTTTCCTTCTGGTGCCATGAAGAGTACCATGGCATATCTTCAGGCCAGAAGTCAATTCAGCCTGCTGCCGAGACAGAGTCCACTAGGAAACATTTCAGAAGGGCATAAAATCAGAGCAGGACATCTCCCTTATACCTGCCCACCACAGTGAGGTTCAGGGACCTGGCAGTTCCTTGATGGGAAGTTCTGCTCTCCTGGATGCACATTTGTATGAATTTATACAAATTTACCAGCTGCCTCTGGAAACTTGTTGTCCTTCAGTTACCCATAATATCCCATAGGACTATTAAACTATGCACTACAGGGAAAAAAAAAATTGAAATAGTCATTTGTTTTGTCTTAAACTCTGTGTCTGATGACTGATGGGATTAGTTTCTTGATGTGGCTGTAAGGAATCTAATTCTGGCACAAGGGAGGGAGTGGGATGGCATGGCCAGGGTCGGTGAGGGAAGAGCAGGAGAACGGGACTGTCACCTCTGGAAGCAGAGTGAATTTAGAACCTTCAAGACAGACAGCACCACAACTGAAGGAAGCCGCTGTGACTCATCCACAGCAAGAAACTCCCTGAGCATTTCCTCTGAGCACTGGTACAAACAATTAATTCAGCTTTCTTCTTCCTTATCTTCCCCAAGCATTCCCTTTATTCTTTCATCTTCCGCTGGCCATGCAGACAGTTGGGAAGATATACGTGTTTATAAAAAGAGGTTACTAATATTTTTGCGTTAAGTGGTTCTTCCTCAAAACATTTTTGTTCCCTTTTCTCTTTCTTTTTGATGGAGTTTCCGAGTTAGCCTCCATTTCTTATAATTCTTTCTGCTTTCCCTGTTTGTCTGCTACTTAAAGAAAATTTCTTTTCATTCCTGGTAGAGCCCCTTACCAAACAGCCTCATTTACACCACTCTTGAATTGGGTTTTTTCCTTCCAAATTTGTATTATTTGTTTTATGTTTAGTGTCATGTTACACTGGACCACTCTAAAAAAATCCCAGTATCACCTGCAAGTATTTTACTTACTCTTTTGGTGCTTCTTTTCCTTTTATTCCCCATTTTAATTTTAACTTGTTTTCTTTTAGTTAACACTACAGTGTTCCTCCGTGAAAAAAAAACCAACAAAACCTCAAAAAGTCAGAAACTAAACACCCAACAAAACACAGTAAATTCAGTCTTGGGCGGTCTTTTCCACCCTCAGAGATTCTCACGTTTCTGACTGGTTTCAAGAATCTGCTGCATTTTGCTTCTTGGTTTCTTTATCATGTTTTGCTGTGACATTTATCACCCTGGGGATTTTCCATCCCTTAGTTCAGAGCCCAGACATTCAGAGTTTCTCTACCACTTAGTACTTTTTGCAAGAACCAAGGCTGAGCTTTCCTTATAATCAGATTGCTCAAGGACTCACGAAACAGTTGGAAGAAAATTAAGTATCATGAATAATACAAGAAAGTAATGAATACTTGTAATATCACAGGGGGAGAATAACTCATAAGCATTCAATAGAGCCTGATGGGCCTTTAGAGAGAAAAGCTGCTTAGGGAGGAAACTTTCTCTGAAAATTCAAAGCTCTCAGACAATTTGGACACAACCAGTACCAGCTTTCCTTGTGGACAAAGGTTCAGCTTTCCTCCCATCTTTTCTTCCCTCCCCCCTTATTGTGAGCACCCAATCAGCTTTCCTCCTGCCAAACCTGAAGACTTTGGCCTGGGTTTTAAAGCCTGTTACCCTTGAAAGGGGAGAAAGGCTGAGTGCTGAGACACGAGCAGTGTGATGGGAAGGGAAGGATCGGGGCAGTTTGTAGGTCCACTACCAAACCATTACAACCATTGGAATCAGATCTTTTCCACACATCTCCAGCTAGGCCACCTACTGTTCCTCTGAAAGACAATTCAGAATGGAGTGGCATTTCCTTTGAGGAAGGTGCTCTGTATTCAGAGGTAGCTTATGTCTCATGCGATGTGTGAGCTGCTGTCGTAAAGGACTTCTTTTTTTTTATTGAACAGTAATGCATTGTAAACTCCAGCATAAAACTCCAGCTGTCCCTTTACACACTTGGCTTTTTGGCAATAGTTCAATTTTTTTTTTCTTCCCCTTGAATAGTCATAATTCATATACAGAGCCAGCCACACACACACACACACACACACAAATTTCTTTTTTTCCACTGGCTTTGTCCTGTTTTTTGGCTGCACACTCCTTTGGGTAAAATGGGTGAGGTTGGCTTTATGAGCTATAAAGCGGCAGGATGTAAGGATTCACTAGTTTTTGATGTGTTAGTAGTATTTTATGGATAAAGTGTGAAGAAAGCCATATAATTGGGTTACTGGGAATAGCACATGTGCCTGAAAAGGAGGAAATAGATCCTTAGATCTGGCATTACTTCATGCAGGGGGTATGGGGCTGCTGCAGTGCTAGGACTGGTTTGACTGATGTGGTAATGTTCAACTAAATGAGCAGTGAGGTCTCTGCCCGTTCCCTCCCAAGTATCGATGATTAATCAGCACCACCAATAAAAGTGTCCTAAACAATGAAATGAATCAAGTGATTCTTTCAGCCAGAGATGGACATTCTGACCCCTTCTGCCAGAGCCACAGTTCCTCAGGTCCCCTGCTAACAGTGGACTTAAGACAATTTTTGCAGCAGCAAAAGTGGAAGGAGGATCAAACATGCAACAATGAGGCTGAAAAACAGGGTTCTTCTTATACCATCCTCTGGCAAGTCCCAGTTCCTTGTAAGGTATTTTATACTTCATAGTTTGCCATAGGCAAGGCAGTCAAGACAGACTTCTGGCTGAAGCAGTACTTGTGTTTGCCTTGCAGTCTTCAAATAGGACTTGGGTTTTTTTTTTTTGGTCCATTAAAATAAAAAAAATTCATCCAATGAACTGTTATTTAATAAGTAAGAGTACATATACCCCTCCCTCCCAAATAATTCTACTAGAGGCAAAAAACTGGGTAAGTCAGTTAAAACCACACAACTCCCAGAAAAAGCTCTGGTTGTCACAGAGGAGCTAGATAGAGGAAGGTTTTAGAATATTTTATTTCACATTTGTTGTCTTTCTGAGAAGTCACTGTAATAAGTCCTGTTCCCACTTTCAGGATGGAAATTCAGGGGTCTGCCTAACACAAGCAAGACTCTGCCATGAGCTCCTGCTGTAGCCAGGACCACCTCACCTCCAGCTCCTCTGCATGGCCCAGGGATAAGGAGCGGGAGATAAGGGATGAGGAGATACGGGATGAGGAGATAAGGGATGAGGAGGAGGAGAGGCCAAACCACACTTCAATCTGCTTGTGCAGCATCAACAGCTGGTGGATAGTGCCAGCACAACGAGCTCTCACCCCTGGGCAGAACTCAGCCCTCTCTTCTCCACTGCTCCCATCAGGAAATCTGAGTGATGCTGACAGCATGGTCCCCAGGGACTCCAGACCCCAAAGACACAGGAGTGCTTTTGACTCCTATATGGATCAGGAGATGGCATTTTCTCCTCACCTGGCTCTGAGAGGGCTGCAAGGACAGCAGCTGGAGCCTCAGAAAGGGACAGACACTTCCACCCCTGAGCCCCAAAGCCCTGCCAGGCTGGAGATCTGACGGTGCTACCAGGACCCTCCAGTGAGACCACAGAGCTCTGTGTCACCACCACTCAGATGTGGTTCAGTCGCACCTGGAGAAACCCGGACTAAGGCCTCAAATCAACCCAGCACCAGTTTCCCACTCCTTGAACAGCTGCTCTCACTTGCTCTTACAAGCACAGCATCTCTGCATATAATTTACTTTCCTGGAGATGTCCTTCTATTTTTTGGCATCACTGAACTGCTTCCAAATTTCTTTTCTGTTTAGTCTAATAGATGTAAAACATTATTTAGATTTTCACTCATAAAAGTGACCAAAAGCAGCTGTATCTTCACAAGCTGTTGGATGCAAACCAAAGCTAGAGGTTGCTCTCACATATACTAATGGGAATTAATTTCAGAACACAGTCCCAATAAAAAAAAAAAGCCTGCATTTCATTTTACCTGAAAGATCTACAGCTATGTAGCGAAGCTAAAGCTTTTATTAGTGTTTGTTAAGAAATTACTACTCCTGAAAAGAGTCCATTATGTAAAGATAGACTCTAACTCAATGAAGAAGTCCATCTGGGAGCTTTCCTGGCTTTCTCCCCATGGAAAACACAGTGCTCGTGGAACACATTGTGTTGGTGGGCTACAAAGGTATCACAGGGGAGGAAGCAGTGCTTTCCAGCCTCTCCCCAGCAGCTGTCTCTGGGAACAATGCAGGAAAGGGCATTCCTTCCACCAAGGGCAGGAAAACTGGATCCATGTGCCTGCACACACACGCTGCTGACTGACACTCAACCCACCCTCCAGGGCTTTGCTGCCTCTGCTGTGGGGCGGGATACGTGTCCTGTTTCTGAGGTTCTTCTACAGACTGAATGGAATACAAAATTCTATATTCTATAGAATATTTTCTCACCTAAATAAGACTTGAGTAAAATCCAAGGCACCATTTTTTGTCCCCTCCGAGGCGAGGAACTTTTGTAGAGTTTATTTAATGATGTTTTTCTTCTTGAATCAGGCAACTAAGAGAGCCACCACAGGATTTAACTATGCCACCAGGTTATCCAGCAAAGAAGAGGGATCTCACAGGTGAGTGTATACAAAGCTGGGTTTCTGGTAGCAAAGAGCTCCACATGGCAATGTGAAATGAGAGGCAACCCCACAGCCTGGTAACCCTGTCCTTTTCCAGTCACAGGCCCCTACCTCACCCAAAACTGCTCTTGGAGGAGCCCTGTGTGAGGAAGGATTGGGAAAGGCTGTCAGGACTTCGCCGCTGCTGCTCCTTTGCAGGAGGGAAAAGCCTGTGTCAACAGTTGCTTCATTTGCAATTCCCTGAGGGCCAGTTGGAACCGAGTGAGGATGTGGAGACTGAACCATCTGCACTTTGTTTAACTATTTCCATTTCAAAGGTGAACAATGGCTTCAACAAAACTGCCATTAATAACAATTGTTGTGCCAGAATTGTATGGCTGTCTTTTCCTCTCTTCTTTCTCTCTCTTTCTCTTTCTCTTACATCTTTTTCTTTCTCTTTCTTTCCCTTTTTCCTTTTTCTTTCTCTC
Organism: Falcunculus frontatus; assembly: GCA_013398115.1. Lineage (NCBI taxonomy): Eukaryota > Metazoa > Chordata > Aves > Passeriformes > Falcunculus > Falcunculus frontatus. Next base: position 16,125 of record VZRV01001514.1, read on the forward strand.
TCTTTCTCTCTTCTTCCTCTCTTTTTCTTCTCCTTCCTTCCTTCCTTCCT
>VZRV01001514.1:16344-109630 GCA_013398115.1 Falcunculus frontatus
CTTCCTTCCTTCCTTCCTTCCTTCCTTCCTTCCTTCCTTCCTTCCTTCCTTCCTTTGTCAATTTTTAGGTCTCCTCAATTTCAAGACTATCATTTGCCCTTTCCCCTCATTTTTTCTAAGTGCAACTAATGGGGTAAAAACATGGGGAAAAAATGAAGAAGGATGGGAGAAAAAAGAACAAAACCGATTTTGTGACACTGATTCAATTTTTGAAAAATAATGTGTTACTTCTCAGTAACAGTCATCTTGTAATACATTCTATTATATTTGGCACCAAAAAAAAATTTTGATTACCCACAGCTGAAGAGATATTGTTTCCACACTAAGCAATTCAGCGTTATTGCGGTTAAATTTATCATCAATTTCCAGGTGGGGCGGGTTTCCATAATGTTCATATTTATATGCTGCAGCTAATCCAGATCTGTTTCAAACACACTGCAAACAGAAGCCATTCAAAGCAGCTCAAAGGGTACGGTGTTCACAAACTGAGTAAATCCAGAATTGTCTTGGTCACCAGCAACAGGAAAAAAAAGAAACCAGCCGAAGTCAGAAGGGCTTGGATTTGCACCAACTGCTGTTTCCCCAGATTGTCACTATATAACTCAGGTGGAAAGGAAGACAAAGCAAGATACTTGTGCATTATCTCAGACAGCTTTCAAAGTCAGTGTAGAATTTGCCCATTTAGTGATGATTCCCATTCAAGTGGGTTTGAAACTTGACAGACTTCCACTTTGGGTCACATTTCCTGAGGCCGCCCCAAAGTGGGAATTATCAGATTGCACAACCCTGCTAGACCTGTTCCAGCTGTGGCTGCAACTGCTTGGCAGGGACGCTGCAGTTTGGGAACATGTGACAAAAAAATATCCCGGATAATGCCCACAAAGGCAGAAAATGGCCATTTTCGCTTTGGAGAAGATCTTGACGGGATGGTGGGCTGTGCATGTCTCAGGAACATGAACATATAAGAGATATGAATGAAAAAAAATTTCATAAATAAGAATAAAGAATGAAAAAAAAAATCACTCACTGAGGACTGTTTTTTTTGGCCTTGTCCTCTGTTGTGTCCAGTAATTAGCATTTTAGGGACTGAGATAATAGCTGCCTATGTGCAATTGTCTTAAACAGCCTTTAAAGTATATATTTCCCATTAATATATCTCAGCCCTTAGAGAATTCATTTATAACATCTTTCCTCCATAACATCCTGCAGCAATGTGTTCAGTTTTTGGGGAGCGACCCAAAAAAATTGCCAAATCTTTCTTTTTCTGACTAATAAAAACTACATCAAGGGTTTGTCTTTAGTGTAGGTAAAGTGAGGGATTTTCCTACAGGCTGAATATCATCATGTTTCCTACTAGCCACTATTGAAAAATATTTCCAAAAATCATTGCAAATAGCTAGAAATTCAGCTGTCCTGAACCAACTGCATATCAGCAAACTTAATTATGTCATTTACTGTTCCTTTTTTATACCATTCATGAATAAATGGAAAAGCCTGGATCCCAGCACAGACATTCAGAGACATTGTGAAAAGTTATCATCTACTCTTCTTTCTTCCTATCATCTTATTCCTTGAGAAGATTTAGGTTTTTATACCATTGCAGACCCACTTCACCAGGAGACTTGAGTCAGGGAGCGAAACTTAAAATGAAACGTTTTCTTCCTCAGTGAAGTTTGAACGTATTTTAAAATATTGAACCTTTTTTTTTCACTGACAGGCGAAAACACCTTTGCCAAAGTGAAACAGCTTTGGACTTCTCAAACTCTTTTGCCATTTGTCTACTTAGTGTCCGCATGGGTCATTCTTACTTAGGTAAACATTCTGCAGGAAGGGGATCTGAAGAGAGACCTTCCAGACTCAGCATCTGGAAGTTTTGAGATATTTGGGGGGGGAAAATGCATCATATAACAGAGGAAACAACAGAAAGCAATGAGACAAGTATGTAATTCAGTAAACAAATTAAGACATTTTCAAACTGCTGTCTGCTGAGCAGCGCTAGTCGTCAGGAGATGGCTAAATGACTACAGATCCATATTAAAATTCACTTCACTTATCTCATCTCTAGAGTGTTTTCAATTACATGTTTGATGATAAGGCTGCAAAATCCACAGGAGAAATGATGCAAGTTGCCTTAAAAAGATTGGTTCCAAACTAGTCTCTCTCACACATGTTAAATCTGGAGATATTCTGGTAACTGAGAACAGATTTCAGCTTCATCATTAAGGCACATTCTGTCTGAGAAGGAAATCACCAGAGTCATTAAATAAGGACTCCAAAAAGCGTAAATATTGCTGTGCATTTGCCCAGTCACCATATCAATATGATGCACGAGTTTTTGTAAGGCAGAAGCTTTTTCATAGCATTTCAGAATGCCTTTTATTTCTCAGGCTGCCTGTCCATATAATGAAATGTAATGATCACCATCTACACTCCAAAACCACATTTAGACCATGAAGGCAGAAAATTACTGTATTTTTTTTATGTCTTATGAGCATGACTATAGTCTGGTCCTTTTCTCACCATAAGAATTAAATAAATCATACGCAGAAATTATTGGTGCTCCTATCAAAATTCAAGTATCTGTTAAAACCCTGTGGTACAAACAGAAAGGTAACACCCTGACTGTTCACTGGAGCTCTTCCTACCTAAAAAAAACCCCCAGATGTTTTGCAAGAAGTACAAGCAGTGGTCCTCACTAAATTTTTGTCATGATTGTACAGGAGAATGCCCTAAACTATGCCTTCAACAGTCCATGTGTTTTCAAAGAAGTTGCCACAGAGTTAATTCCATGAAGAAATATATGTGAGAAAGTGATTTCAGCCAAATCCAGGCAGGCTCCTTTGGTTTGAAGGTGAAGGAGAGTAGATTCTTACTGGAAATCAGGAAGGAATTGTTCCCTGGGAGGGGGGGGAGGCCCTGGCACAGGGTGCCCAGAGCAGCTGTGGCTGCCCCTGGATCCCTGGCAGTGCCCAAGGCCAGGCTGGACACTGGGGCTTGGAGCAGCCTGGGATAGTGGAAGGTGTCCCTGCCCATGGGACACCTGCCCATGGGCTGTAAGGCCTCTTCCAACCCAAATAATTCCATGGTTCTCTGATTTCATCTAAGCCAGTAAAACCATGGGCAACTCAGACAAAGTCTGCTCTTTTAACAGCACAGATCACTCTGACAGGAGATATATCCAGAAAAACAATACAAATGGGGAAATGTGAAACTCAGGTTATAAGGAAGCACTCTTAATAATCCCAACCAAGCCTCTAAACTGTAACCAGGCAGAATAACACAAACTCTCCAGCGGTTTAATCTTAACCATGGATCTGAAGAACGACCAGGTCCTCTGTGTATGTTCAGGTCCGGCTTTGATGTATCAGCAAAACAAGCTCAGCTCAGCAGATGCTGTGGGGATGCGAAACACTTGTGGCCCCACTGTCCTTCAGGCCAGTGTCACCAAGGCAAGAGGTGACAAGGGGCTGTGCTGCAGGGAAGGGAAGCCCACATAGATGCAGCCAGCCCAGGCTCTGCAGCTGCAAAAGCAAGAGGCTTGTCCCTGCTGCAGCACGACCTGTGCTCCCCAGCCTCAGGTCAGGAAAGCTCCTTTTTGCCTGTGGTGCGGAGGAGCCTTGAACTGTCCCAGCGTGGATCCAAGTGCAGATGGAGCTGCTCCTGCAGCTGTGCTCCAGAAACCTCCAGGGGCTCCGTTCTCCTGGCCATGCGCTCTACAAGGTGGGTCCTGCGAGGTGCTGTCTCACCCATGGAACAGGGGGAGTGAAACTCAATAAGCAGGCAGCTGTTCCAGCGGAGACCTTTTCCTGTGTTGAAGAATGACCTGTCTGTAGTCGGTGCAGCTCCTCCTCATTTTAAGAGGCTGGAAACTTTCCTCCTGCTCTATAATGCACTCAGTTCATAAAGCTAAAGGAAAAAAAATCTGTTGTCTTCACTGTGCTACAAAACATGCAGAGGAAAAAACAAAAGAAAATATTGCTCCACATTGGGACAGGGAAAGAGAAATCAATTAAAGGAAAGGAGAAACATATGTAGATGTTTTGGAGAGGGACCAGTTTGTTGAATAAGTTATGCTGATAAATTAGGCATAGATATACTATGCAAACCCAGTAGTAAATCATGATATGCCACATGTGTCTTTCATGCCAAGTACTACAAAGGCTTTGCAGCTCACAGACAAACCTGAACACCATCAGCTACAGATGAGCCAGGGTTGAATTTGGCAAAATTTGGCATTATGACGTGTGTTAACCAGTGGAAAAAGGTATCTCAGTTACTTTTACAGGTTATATCAGACTGCAACCGGGCCATTTCCTAACAAAGCACTCAAATCTTGCAAGATTTCTACAACCACGGTGATTGTCAGAAATAAGTAGAAGACAAAGCAATGGTAGAAGTAAATGGTAAAGATATGGTAGAAGTACCAGATGTAGATAAAAACTCAGACTGGCTGTGTAAATAGGAGGTAGGGAGTGATTGACTGGGGATCACTTCTGAATTAAGGAGCTAGGGATTGCCCTGGGCCACAGCTGAAAAGTTGAGAAGTCATGCTGTAAAGAGAAGATGCAGAGTTTAAAGATTGTGTAGAAAACTAACTTTTCCCATCCAGATTTTATGAAGAAATTTCATGCATTTCTTCTTCTTCTGGCTGAGGCTAGAGGGACAAGTTAGAGATCTTTTGGTAGATGCATCATCCAAAACCAGGTTCCACAAAAAAATTGCCTTCTGTATGTTGAATATCAGCATTTATGGGAAGCATTAATCCTGCCAATACATTCACATAAATAACATACCTTTTGAGGCGATTTCTGAGTGAGTGGTGGAAAATAAGCAGATCAGAACACGGCTGAATAATGACAGGGGGTGAGAGCTTAGAAAAATATTCTTTATTATTCTGCTGTGTTTGAATGACTGTCTTTCTTTTTTCTACTTCTTGACCTTTTACCAGGTGCCACCATGGGATGATACAGTTTATGAAATCCACTGTTTAGGAAACACAACAATGTGGAGTTACTCCACATGTGAGCCACAGCAGCAGCTACATCAATCAAGACCCTTATTCCTGGGTTATTTGTACTCCTCACTGTTTAAAAGGAACTGGCCTCCGTGATTCTCAACACCCCGAGCACAAGCAAAGCTGTAATAACTCACAACTTAATGAAAGCAAACTCTGTATAATACACACAGACCCTGAAACTCACAGGGTCTTTCAAGAGAAAATCTTAGTTCAGCCAAAACACGCAGACAAAAGAAGAGGTTTAAATCCCTTCCAGATGCGGAGGCATGAGACACAAGGATATGTTCTGTTTATTTAACAAGCCAGAGCTGGAGCAGGAGCCCTCACAATACAATTACAGTGGTAACAATAAAAATGCAGCAAACCAAGTCCTGCAGCCCACGAAAGATGAAGCCTGTGGCAGGATTATGGAACCTGCACACCCAGACATTTTAATACCTAGGCCAGACATAGAGCTGTATGATAATACGAACACAATAAAACAGGAGGAATCTAAATCCAAGGAGCAGATGGAAAGGCAAAGCTTCTCTGGTGAAACCACTTTTCATGGGAGGCTTAGCTCCCAGCTTCGTGTAGAGCAGCCATCCATTCCAAACCACCCTCTGTTCATCCTCCGCAGCAGCTTGGAAATGCTGCTCCTTCCTGTTCCACAGCGTGAGATTGTTCTCCTGTAGGAAAGACAATGTATTCCTTGGATGATGTCAAGATGGACCCTGTGATGGCAGCATCCACTGGCAGCATGGCAAACATATCAGGAAGGGCTGACAGAAGCACACGTGCAAGATGAGGACGCGAAGCTGTCGCCCAAAAATATCTACAAGGCTCTCACACAACAGAGGTTCTGCTGCTGTTGACACAGGATTTTAGCCACGACCTTTTCTCAGAGCCCTCTGCCAAATTTGGAGCTAGAAATGCAAAGCAACCACAAAGGTGGGACCAGGGAAAGTTTTGACTAGCTGAGAGAAATTAGAATAATGCTTGCTCTCCTAAATGATACACAGAGGGTTTTTTCCCCCAGAAATGTGAATCATAGGGAACCATGGATCAAAACTATGTAGAGAACTGTCATTTCAGTATTATACTGTCTTTGGTAGCTAGGCTCTGCCTGAAGAACACCAATCTGGTGGAACACTGGGGCTTCAGGTGTTGGATTTTGCTTCGTAGAAGAATGCAAGGAGGGCATTTTTTCCTGAGTCAGAGATTCACTCTAGAAGAGCAACTGGCTTTTAGGGCACTCCCATAAGTATTTGAAACACATAGTTTTATACAGCGTACCAAAAAAAAAAAAAGGAAATGCAATGGGTTTGTGATAAAAATGTTGTGTCTGGACGTGATTTCCTTGGCAATACTAGCAATTACAGGGCATTTTTAAACACTCTTTATGCAGAGACTTGCTTTAAATGGCCCATTCTTGAGTTGGTCAGCTCAGAACTAGAAGCAGCAAGAAAGACTAATCATTTTCTTTAGTTCAGAGAGCAAGTGGAAACCAACAGTGAGAGGAGCTCATCTTCTCAATGCCATCCATGTTGGACTGAGGGCTGAAGTCAAGAGGATCTCGATTTGCCACCACCCCAAGAGGTGTCCAAGGCAGGACCGGACGTGGCACTCAGTGCCCTGGGCTGGGTGACAAGGTGGGGATTGGTCACAGTCTCACTGTAAAAGCTTGAGTCAACACTCATCACAAAGTAATAATATGTTTCTGTATATTTAAAGACAATGTAAAATTGTACAGGGAGAAGGTTTGGCCTCCCATCCTTCCACGACTTTTTTTTTTTTTTACTCTTCTTTTCCTTCAGTTTGTTTCTGTTTTTTACGTTCACTTACCACTGGAGACAGCTCTTGCAAAACCAGTGGGGCACGTTGTCAAGTGAAGCTCACACACAAGTTCGTGTTCGGGGTATCCACTGCTTTAATCAAAAGGGCGAATTTCCTCTTCTCTACCGGTCAGCACCAGACCCAAGGAAGGTCTAAACTCCATGAGCCCTAGAGATCAAAAGAGCTCTTTCAAGAGGAAGAACAGTGGATAACTGTAAAGGAAGTTACAGCTGTTTGCCATTTAATGAAGTTAAATGCACATGTAAACGTTTATAGACTCCAGGCTGAACTCAATTTTTTTTTGGAAGCAAGACTTCTGCAACATAATTATATACTCCACTATGTTTTCCTGGTGGATTGCGAGTTACGCATAATTCCTTGTGATAATCTATAAACGGGTCATGGATCTGAAAAGGCTGAGACACCTTATTACCTGCCTCATTCACGTGAGCACTACTGTGTTTTATTCCTGAAAACAACATTTATGCAAACCTCTCACACTCAACATGATTGGTTTGGGGTCTAATCTTATATTTTTCCTCCACTCGCAGTCAGATCCTGTTTGAAAACAACAACAGCAACAACAAGGAATCCACTCACATTTCTGGGTAGGGTCCAAGCACTGCCTAAGGATTGAATGATTGGCTTCCTCCAAGCAAGGAAAACCTTCAGTCTCTCATCTGGAAAATATTATGTGAGCAAAAGCACAGATCAACTGTTACCTGCGGAGTCTGAAGCTGTTATCAGTTGGTTTTTATTCTTTCACATGGGGGAGGAAGCAATATACACAACTCAAAAAAGAGGTTGAAATGGTCTTTGTGACCAGGCAAGCGTAAAAGTCTAAGGTAATTTACAAAACACCACAGAAACCTGTTCTAATTTAGTTAAATTCAGGAAAAATATTTTAACAATATGGGATTTTTTCCTTCCTCCAGTCTTTAAACTGTGTGTTCAGCCTACTGAACCAACTCCACATATACTAAACCTAAGATGTTTTGCAAAGAGACCTCCAAGAAACCCCCACCAGCTCTCTTGCATTGCTGCTTGCTGGCTTTACTGCAGGCTTGCAGCTAGGAAGAAAATTTGCATAACAGCTGTGAGATTAGAGGCATTTTATGCTTGAGGAACCAGAGTGGATGGTAGGCAGCACCAAGTGTCCACAATTAAGCAATAATGACATAAGATATCTGAGCAAAGATGACAGTAAATTTCTTTCCATAAAAGGCTGATTAATCCCAGTTAGATCTACTATAGAAAAATCAGACGGGCCTCTCTTTCCCCCATTATATCTCACTCTTGGCTTCTCTCCTAAAGCTTTTCTGTGCTCTGCTTTCTTGCAATTCCCCTGCCACTAAGCGTCAGAGCCTCAGCACTCTGTTCCTGGGCGAGGAGAACAGTCCGTCATTCATCCCCACCGACTGTAGCAGGGAGGGATTGCTCGCTCCTACAGTGGCACTGGATATTAATGCCATCCCTGTGAGGGACAAGGGGAAGAGGCTGTCTCCCAGCATAGGCGGCACTGAGAGGGCTGCTGCAGTGTGCATATCCCACAGGATGGAGTATCTCGTCCTGTCCGTGCCCCCTCATGTGGCCTCCGCCGCTGTCTCCTCAGCCTCTGCACAGCCTGGCTCAGTTCCATGCCAGGCCCAGCCTCACAGGCCGCCAGACTCACAAAATGTTCTGACCTTGATCCCCCCCAGTGATGCCTGAAGTGGCCACCTAAAAAATAGAGACCACACAGGAATAAGGGAATAAAGCTGGTATTTATTTGAAAGGCCTTCAAAGGTACACCCTGGGGAGCCCAGAGACCACTGCCAAAATTGACCCCAAGATGGACAATGAGTCACGAGTTCTTCACCCNCGAAGAGTCTTTGTTATGTCTAACCAGCATGAGAGAGCAGCAGCTAATAGGCTACAAGACACTTCAGAATTACACACTAAGCAACACAGCATTTGAAAAACATGAAAGTTAAAACCTAAGGCATCACCAGCAGAAGGCAAGACCCTCAGTCCTCTCTAAATTCAGAACACAGATCTCCAAAGGGCTTTGCCAAGTGCCAACTCCAAACAATCGCCCCAGCTCTGCGATGAAACGCTCCCCCTGGTCCACCCCCCTCTCCTTCCCACTCGCCCCGCGGAACAAAACGCCCCTGTGTCTCTTTCCGTCAGACCAGGAGACTGCAAGAGGCATATTTAAACTCAGGTAAAATGAAGGCACGTCCCTTATGGCCGAAGTGTAAGATGTCATTTAAATAAACTTTCACCGAAAAAAAAAATTTTAAAAAAACCAAAAAAAAAAATCACAAAGTGCCCTGCTATAAATGAGTGATTCTTAACGCAGCCAGTGATCAACAAACTCACTTCCTAATTAAGTGTAGGAGCGTAATGAGGAACAGGGCGCCCTTTGTTTTGCCAGCCTGTGTGAACTCCAGCCACAAGTCCCCAGACTCCCCTAACTCCTGCATTCAGAGCTCGTAATTAGTACATAAGGAACCAGGTACTGCAGCAGCAGCCCCTCGGACAGTGGCTCCATTCAGCACCAGCCAGATGTGAGGAGTGTTCAAAGGGCGCTGACTGACTCACATATTGCATGGTGTCGTGTGACACCATAATCTCTGGTTTCCAGCCCCACAGTCAACAGCCACTGTCATTTTTAATGCGTTCTAATTAGCTGGTAAGCTTTACAGAGAGGTTCAGCTGTGCAAGTAGAGCTACTGGTGGAGGACAGGTTGGTCAGTGTGCCTAATATTCCCTAAACTATCCCCAGCTTCATTAGATACTAGATATTCATGCCAGTGTGATAGAAATTGGATCATGGCACATGCAGTAAGTTTAAGGAGCTTTCAGCTGTGCCTCTTTTAAAAATTAGCCCACAAAATAAAAGGGAAAATGGGAAAAATGTACACAGAGAAGCATCATGAGGAGCGAAAGTGAACCTCTGCCTGAGGTACCAGGAAGCCTCCAATGGGATCTCACTCAGATGTCCACCTCTGTTATCCATCTCTGAACAGTAGGCCACTGTTGCTGTAAGTCTCCATCCCAGAAAACCCAACCTCTGAGGCAGCAGATAACGTTCAGAGGTCAGGAGCCCCTCTTACCTCCCTTGCAGAGCATCTTAGCTCAAGGTTTTGGATGATCTCTGTAGCCTCAGCTGGGCAGGCACCCACCAGCTAAAGAGCATATCCCCTCAACCAGTCAGTAGAAGGTAGTGGTAGAAGGTAAAAAGTGATAATAAACTATTTTATTTAAAGTAATATTAACACTATGTGGTGTAAACAGCTCCTCTGGCAGCAGGAAAATGGATTCCTTCTGTATCTGACAGATTTACTGCCCCCCAGGTAAGGCAAGGTGTGTGTGTGTGTTCAAAACTCCTTCTCAGCCACACAATCTGCAGCTTTCTCTTTTTTTTTTTTTTTATTTTCTGCTAAATAAAATTTCTCATACTGCTGTGAAGCAGCACTTAATGAGCAGAGTAACTCCCTTAAATGCTTTGCATAAGCACCTGTACGAATAGTAGTCCAATACTGACCTAAAAATGGATGTTACAGAAATGTTTGTGCAGATTTCACAGACCTGCTCTGCTCTGGGAAAATATTGAAAAAGGGTATAAAAGAGCAGTAGGTAAATTAGTGATAATTACTGAGAAATATCAACAAATTATGAACTGCAAACAAGCCAACTTAGCAAATAGGCTGAGAGACCACTGGCTATTACGTACCCACATTAATACTTTGTTGAATTAGTTGGAACATAATAATAGCACATTCAAATAGAGATATCAAGTTTGATTGTAAAAGAAGACAGAGAGCAAAACTAAATTTGTTGAATGTAAAGTGCACCATTTGATTTAATTCTAATTAATGGTGAAACAGAGATATGGGGGAGAATATTTTCCAAATCTGTGTGCACATATCAGATACCATCAGATGAAAAATCCTCTTTGAAGAAATTAATTTGCTATTCTCATCACATGTTGCAGCAGCAGCCCTGTACTCATACTTGCAGACAAACGGGTCATTCATCCAGAAGCAATCTTCAAACTGTGAAGCATTATCAAGTTGTTCATTCACTTTGTTTCTTTTGCAGATGAATGAGCTGAGGCTATCTCTGGAGTAATGTGGTGATGAAATCCTTCATCTGGTCTGTGCCTCTCAGCCACCTAGAGATAAATTGCACAGCGCCTCACCCAGCTATCCCAGGTTAGTCTGATTTGCTCCAGGCTGCTGCAGCACAGAGGATCAGAAACAAAAGGCCTTCCCAAACACCATCCCTGAAACCCACATCTGGCTGGAGTCTGAGCAGGAAAAGAATTATGAAAAAACTCACAACTCCCATCCTGTGGCAAGACCCATTTATCCTCTCAGCCAGGCATACCTGTGCCTCTAGCAGCTTTCCTCCAGTGATGATCTAATGATTAATAACACAAGTGTAAGGGTGGGGGGAATGCTGTGATGAGGAAGACAGCTTTTCAAGTAGCACCTCTCTTCCAGAGAAGCGATTGCACATTCTTCACAAAACAAATAATGCTGCTTATTATGTGCTAAGGAACATCAGGCACCACTCAGATGCACTACTCATCTATTTTTCCAGGTCGAAATCAATGCGAGGAAAAGTGATGTGACATGGGCATTATAGACTTTTTAACAAAACTGATGCAGAGGAATTATTAATGACCCACCCACTGACCTTGAAGGAGACTGCTGTTTGCCCTCAGCATGCTGGTTTGAGTGTGTGAAAGGAGGTGGGCTGCAGGAGCTCATAATTTTCGGAATCTGACCTGCCTTTCTCTAGGAGTGCTCCCTCCTGCTGTGGAGGAGGGACATCAGGAGCACACACCCAGATCCTCTAGAGCTGAGTGATGGCAGCTGAGAGCTCTGTATGGGAATCCACTGACCTGTCGCAGCTGCCACCCAAGAATCACAAAGGAGCCTAACACATAAATAGGAATTTCTATTTTTTATCAACAGACGGGTGTCCCAAAACCTGGCACAGTCATGTGTTCAGTACATGGCAAAAGAAAACAAACTCCTATAAAACGAAACAGGCACAGGTTAGTTTAAATCAATGGGTCTGCACCACAGTGTTTGACTGCTTTTCCTCTTGTCCCTTTCTACTTCTTTCCACATCACCTGTACCTGTGATTCACACTGAATAGATTTATTTGGTCCTGTCTCAATTTTTCCTTCCTCTTTTCTAAAGTGGATTCTGAACTCAGAGAGGTTGGTATTCAGGACGTGCTCATGACTCACAGAATCACAGAATCACCAAGGCTGGAAAAGACCTTCAAGACCATCAAGTCCAGCCCTAGACTGAACACCATCATGTCACTAAACATGTCACAAAGTCCCACGTGCACTCCTTTTCCGAACACCTCCAGGGATGGTGACTCTACCACTGTTCTGGGCAGCCTGTTCCAATTATTAACCAGCCTTTCAGCCAAGAAATTTTTTCTAGTATCCAATCCACTTGATCCGTGCATTAGAAAAGTTTCTACAAAACAATTAAATATATAAAGCTTCCTCTGTGTTAACACCAGCCCAGAAATCACAGACTTCTCTCAACCAATGACTGATTTCTATCATCCTCAGTGTCACTGTTGAAAACTACAGTTCAATGGAGGAGATTTTTGAAGGGCTGGATTTCCCTAACCAGGAATTCTCAAGACAGGAGAAAATCTCCATCTAAAGTGCTTTGCTGTATCGATATCACCCTCCAATGCCTGTCCATCCCTGGAGCAAACAGCAGGCGTGGGCTCCCAGCTCAGTTTATCCACAGCAGATTGATGGATCTCAACCACTCCTGTGGAAAAGCCTGGAGGCACGAAAAACAAGGAGAAAGAGACATCCCTGAACTGGAATCATCCTGCACCCGTTTGGGGTGTGCTGACAGGCAGTAGCTGGGAGGGAAGCTGTGGTTATTGCTACATTAACAGGTCTCTCTGTAAATCCATCATACTCAGGGGGGCCTTACGTGACATGTGGGAACTGAGATAGGTGGAAAACAGGAAATACACACCATTAAAACTGGGTTTTAATCAAAAACATACTTGGTGAGAGCAAGAAGTGATTTCAGCTTGAAGAACTGCATGCAACCCCAAGCTAGGCTTTTCGAAATGAGCCCCAGCAAACTTTAAAGATCAGACCAAGAAAATATCCCACCATGCGAAGATAAAATCCCTGTTAAAGGGTGAACCACAGAAAACCTGAACCAAATCCTTATTGTTCCAAATGATGCTTGCAACCTAATTGAAGAAAACACAACTATGTTGGTAATAATTTAATTTAATTCACTTAATATTGCATTATTCAAACCTCTTTTGTACAAGGCACTTAAAAAGCTCCGTAGTCAAGAATGGCATTTGGGAATAAAACATTAGCTGTTAAATGTAGTGACAAGTATTTGTTGAACTGATTTCTCAGCTGTCGTTAGCAGAAAAATTCTACTAAAAGTTTATTTGAGTTGTCAATAACAGAATCGTATTTTAAAATACCATATTTAAATGAGGATTCTGTGAATCCCAGTTAGTGCCAAACTGCAGCCTCAGGATGATGCATGTCACAGAAGTCCTTCAATGTTTTTTAAATTTCCATATTCCTTTGATAACTTCCACATTTTAATAGACATAGGTACTAATAACTTCAGGGCAAGTCAGCGACTGACAGGTGCACTTTGCTGGTAAAAGTTCATTATTTTATCCAATATGAGAGTATGACCATAAAAAAAAAAGGCAAATGCAGAGAGTAAGGAAGTGACATAGAGAAGGAACAGAAGTGATGGTTTATGCCAAAATGAGGTGTGAGGCAGGCAAAGAAATTATATTGGAAGGTTAATCTATACAGGTCTTCTCTTGACCATAACTCTCCTAAAGAGCTGCTATGGAAAGAGAAGGGTGGGGTTCCCAAGACTGAGATTAATCAATCACTAAAGGAAACAAAATACTGTTAGGCTTCAGTGACCCTGTAATCACAGCAACAGCCGTGCTAATGAGTCACACTAAAGGCACCAGAATGCCGAATTTACACCAAAAAATAGATGTCACTGAGGGGTGTGGTTTTCAGGATCTCTTTATCCATCGGTCAGCACCTGGAGCCAGTTGATAACACTGTGGGTGTAGATGTTTATCTGTCATATCCAATATCCAGACACACAGAGAGGTTAAGCTACTCTTCAGGAAACACCATAAAAGTATATTGTCCTGATTAAAAAAAAAAAAAAAAAAGAAATTAGAAACATTCACACAATGGCATATTTCTCATCCTGAGTCAGCTGCATGCAGAATTCTATAAGACCACAGCTTTATGTAACTGCGCTTGACATCACAGTTCTGAAACACTGGAATTTGAAGTGGAAATTTTAAAAGTACAAACTAGCTCCCTGAATCTTCCCCATGCTTGCTGGAATTCCTGAAGGAAACCCTTCCTCTTCCAGGCTGTTCCAGCTGTTCCAGCAGACAGAAGGAAAATGCAGAAGCACAGCTGGCATGGCACATCCTACTTTTAAATGGCAAGTCATGTCTTCGCACAGTTTCAGATCATTAACTGATTGTGCACCCACGAAGCATCTGATTCAATAGCTGTTAGCTGCTGTTCCAGTGCCCATAGCAACAGTTATAGGCTGCAAAACAATTGAATTGATGACTTTCTGAAGACTTATGAGAAGATGTCTTTTTCCCTCATGTAAAGACAATCACATTCTCCCAGGTTTTTTTACATTCACACTTTCATCTCCCAAGAGACTGAAGGGTCAGTGTTTTCTTTCAATTTAAGGAAGGGTCCTTTTAAACAAAATGGCGTCTTCTCAACATTTTGGGCAAAGAAAATTAAAACATGGGCTTGTTTCCTGAGTGAGTCACTCGCATGCATAAGGGATAATGGTATTCATTGGGCAAGTTCACTTAGATGACAACTGTGCTTAAATTTGACCATCCCCTTACGTCCTGTTCTGATTTAAATGCTCATCTCTCCCAGTTGCCTCTTATACAATCACAGACTGCTTCAGTTTGGAAGGGTGCCCTGAGGATCATTGAGTCCAAGTCCCTGCTCTTCTCAGGACTACCCAAAACTAAGCCATATGTCTCAGAGTGTCATCCAGATGCTCCTTGAATTCTGACAGCCTTGGTTCCATGACCACTCTCCTGGGGAGCCTGGGAACGGGGAGTTCCCTGGAGGAGGGAGTGGAAGGGAAGTGCTGACTTGCTGGGATCACTGAGTATTTAGTCCCTGCATAATTAAAAAGGGAATTCCATTCAAGGCACTGCAATCGCTTTGGTTTCAGAGATTGTATTTTTGGAAATTTCCTGAGTTTCCATTTAGGAAATGGAATTTTTAGGAGTTAGAGGAACGGGTAAGGAAGCGCTGCTAATGAGATGCACTGTACTCAGTGAACTGGGACAAAACCTTTAGGATCAGCATCTGGAGGGTGTGCAGGCTCTTGATCAGCTCATGGGAGGTTCCTCGGGTGGTGACTCTCTGGATTGCAGCTCCTGTTTTGGGAGGGGTTTATGCTGAATCACTTCTCTCTTGGTTTTTGAAGGGGTCTTTGTTGATAACCCTGGAAGGCTGGTCAAGCCTCAGAATAGGACTCAACTTCAATAGTTGTTTTACTTTAAGATTAGTGTGTACATATCGCAGTATTCTCTAAGGATGATAGTAAAAAATGTGACTACCTATAGTTGTAGATATTCTGGTACGAGACATGGGTGAGGAGAATGCTGCTTGTTTTCCTGACAGACTCACCATCTCCTTGTTATCAGCCTGACAATTTTGCTGATACTTGCCTTTTCCTCTGTATTCTCACAGAATATCCCTTCTCAGACAGGAAAATAATCACATTTATTAAATAGCTTTTTATGCTGTGCTGCAGGCAGAAGGAAATTACTTCCAAGAAGCACCAGGAGGGTCCCCTGCAGGGAAGTTTAGGAGCAAAATTAAACTTGGAACTTCCAGCATTGAATGTACTTGCCTGCAAATAAATCATTTAAGATACACAGAGGTGCTATTTCATATTACAACCAGTGCAAGGTGTGAAGCATAAATCCTATCACTGGTTAAGGTGAATGATCTAAATCATTAAATGTTTTCTTTAGCTCCCCATGGGGACGGAGTATCACTGAAGATGACAATGACAGGAGCATTGTTGCAAAAACTTCAGATAAATTATCCAAGCAGCACAGATATTGAAAAATAGCTCTGTGCAGTTCTTTACAACAACTTAAAATCCTTCTGATACCTCAGTGTCCACATGGTTCTGAGAGACTTTTTGCATGCCAGACTGTGTGATTATCTGTCATGAATTGGAAGGCAGAAGTGATGAAGACTTGTAAGGAGAAGGAATTATCCTTTTTAGTAGAATTTAATTTTTAAGCCTTTATGTTTCTATGTTTGGCATTTGCTCATGCTGTCTTGTGTCTTTTAAGTACTCAAAGTAAGTGGGTTTGGAGATTTACATTATTGAGGAGAGAGAGCCAAGAAAATGTTGGTGCTGTAAGGAGAGGTAAGAGAAGTGTATTTTTCTTTGAATTTGCTTTGAACGATAAAATCTACTTGTAGGAAGGGACATACATTATTGAAAGTTTCATCTTTCACATGGTAGATAAATCTCAGGCATTAACCGCATACGGTTATCAAATAACTCGTGTAACTTTGCAAAGGAATTGTAGCATTAAACTGCCCTGGGTCTACTGTGCCTGAGGGGGGAAAAAAGTGAAAATCCTTGATGTTTGACCTCTCAGCTTCTTGAATGAAAGGACACTTGAAGGATTCCTGACAAGAGCCACAGCACACAGCCTGTGGCTGCAGCAGCACAGGGAGATGCCCCTGGAGCTCAGCACAGTGTCCGACCACATCCTTGCTCTTGGTCCACCAAAATGGGGTGTGCCTGGGCTGTCACTTTCTTCACTGGGATTTCAGGTAAAAAACCTCTCCTTTGTGGTGCTTCGGGAAGGCTGGCACATCTGGCAGGGCAGTATGGCCTCTGGTGTGAGAAGGGTTACTAGGTGATCACCACGTTCTCATTCCCACCCAACAGCAATAGTTCGCGTGGCAGTCATTGGGTTGGGGACCCCTTCACAAGCAAGTTGGAGGACAACAAAGAACTACAAATAAAACAGCATTGAAAACACGAGGCAAATCTGAGCGGGATGTCCTGAAACCTTAGACCTGTGAAGAAGTGTTCACAGAGGGCTCATGGGTCCCTCTCCAGCGACGACACCTTTGGTGGACACAGCACCTGCGCCCAGTTTGTGATGTGCTCCCCAGTCAGGGGGAGGTGGCTCCTTCATGGGTGTCCTCCAGGCTTCCCTAGGCTGCAAAGTGAGAGAGGCACAGCACAGAGAGGGAGGGAGGCGAGGGCAGGATTGGGGTGGATGAATGGCAGGGATTATTCTGGGGACCAGAGCGAAGCCACAGCACTCGCTGCTGAGAAGGGGGTCACAGAGCTGGCCCAGAGCCAGGCTCACAGGAAGGCTGAGAGGTTGATGGCAGCCTTGTTTACAAACCTTTTTACTTCTACACTCTCCTCCCGAGGTGCTCCAAGCTTACGCTGTTTAAAAAGAGGCACTGAGCTATTTTTTTTTTCTTTAAATTCAAAGAAATACCTATGTTTTGTTCTTAAAAGCAATTTCTTTTAGGGAACACAGTACAAGGGAATGCTCTAAGCAGACCCATCTCGAGCCACAGATCGTCTCATGACACTATGAAGGGACACAGAGTCTTACAGCTGATCCAAAGTGGATTCCAATTAACAAAAGCAATTATTATGCTCCCCACACCCTTTATTTAACCTGATAAAAACTGTGGCTCAAATAATTGGAAAGCAGAAATCTGTCCACGAAACATTACAAATAGAGTTTCCTGTGTCTTTAAAGTCACAAGTACAGTAGCTGAAGTACCAAGGGAAAACAATGGCAACAGGAATGCAGCCATCTCCCCTCACAGCCCCTCACTGATCCATCCTTTCTCATTTCATTTCACCCTTCTGTCATCTCTTTGCTATGTTAATAGTCAGAGCCTTCAGCTGTGTCTGGTTTCTGAACATCAGCTTAAACTGAAAACCCTTTTGATGTTTTCCTCATTTGAAGAGTTTCTCTATGCCAGGGAAAGAATTCAAAACATACTATATTTGACTGTTTCAAATTGAAAATTACCTCATCATGTAGCTTCCTCTCTTGTTCCACACTCCAGCAGTCCTGGGCTGCAATTTTGTGGCAGTGATGAGCGTGCTCTTATCACACTCAAGTCAATAAAACAACTCTTTCCTATTTAGTAATATTTAAAATTACAAAAAACCACAAAAATTTAATAAGGATACCGTCTCATGAATGGAGGAAGACAGAGGTACTGTCAAAAGGAGAGAAAAAACAGTAGTAAAGTTTTTCATGCATTTATAATATAAATACCAATTTCAGGAGGGCTTGCCCCAGACCTTGCAATGCCCCCAGGAGCAGATCAGCAATTGTTCTCACTGCTACTCTGACTTTTGGGAAAGAACTCCTGAGCTGTATTAGCAGAGAAATACAAATCCCAGGTTTCTGTCTCCCCTGTGCCACTTGCCCTAGGTTGTGCTGAGAGGCTACAGACAGGTCCAAGCTTCCTCAACCTGGGTTTTCACACGAGTTCCTACCTGTACACCACAGCCAGCAGGGCAGTAAATACACACATTACCACTCTTCTCACCCATTGCTGACCCACAGCAAAGGTTATTCCCTGCAAAACTTGGGATATGCCCTTCCTGATGTGACAAAAGATGAAGTACAGACACCATCAACATTGGTTTGAAGAAGAAGTGGAGCACAGCACAACAGGAGGGAGCAACTTCGTGAGAGGACGTGAGGCACGAGGCACTCTGGAGCTCTGAACCAGTCTGCACATTTCTGCTGTTGAAGGTCAGGTGAGGCAGGGCTGACCTGTCCCAGGTGAGGGCCCTGGCTCTGCCCTGCACATCAGCTCTCCCCTTTCTGTCCCCTCGAATTTCAGCTGGCAATCTGTACTGTAAGCCGAGGTCACCAGGACAGCGCTGTAGCCCAACTCTGCACACTCAGTGTCCAGAACCACTGCCTTTGATTTTACTGGTCACTGTCCAACATTGCAGCAAGTTCTGGTGAGGATTTGCCCTCAGTGCCACTCGCAAATGGCACTGACTGATGTAAAATTAGATAATGAAATTGTTTAACCTTCAAAAAGTAGGTGGTGTTTCTCCATCCATCCATCCATCCGTCCATCCATCCATCCATCCATCCATCCATCCCTCCACCCATCCACCCATCCATCCATCCATCCGTCCATCCATCCATCCATCCCTCCATCCCTCCATCTATCCATCCATCCATCCATCCATCCATCCATCCATCCATCCATCCATCCGTCCATCCCTCCATCCATCCATGCATCCATGCATCCATCCATCCATCCATCCATCCATCCATCCATCCATCCCTCCATCCGCCCACCCACCCATCCATCTCCATCCTCTGTTTGGATGAAGAAACAAAGCCCCTGATGCTGCATTGTCTCGTCTCTGCACAGCACACAGTGATTCCATAGCTCATAACGTAGCAAATAATTTGCCCTGTGAAAACATGAATTTCCAGAGGTTCGAGTCGTTCCACCCCAAAATATGAATTAAGACAACAATACAATAATGGGAGCATAACATAAACCACAGAAACCAAATTTGAGTCCCTAGGCTAGAGAGTTATGAAAGGGGGCAGACTCCTGAACTGGACAGGAGACAGCAGATGTGCTAAGGGCTGAATCAGAGTGGGGGAAAATTTAAATGGTAGATACTATGAGTTTTAAAAGAGCAAGAGTAGCTCTTTTGTCAACAAAGAACTTGGAAGACCAAAGCAGACTGCCAGAAACACTCAAAAAGTATTTCTCAGTCCTTTGAAGTGCCACATTTAGTAGTTTTCTTATCAACAGAGGTTGAACCCCAGGAAAGACAGGCTCAGCAGATGGATATTGCAGCTGACTGAGAAGGTGACCCACTCTGAAAAGAGCCATTTTGCTCTGACTGAGCACAGAGACCTTGCTGCAGTCTAAGGAGACATAAAAACCAGACCGAGGAAGAGCTGCACATGCTGTGGAGAAAATATGACACTAAGCACACATTTTTGTATCCTACTCAAAGTTGCAGAACCCATTAGAACAGCCCTCTAGTCACTGACAAATTGCTTAAGCTGATTATTTATGTAGAACCATATCTTGTAATCACACCAATAACAGGGCTCACAATTCCAGTGCCTGAAACTGGGGAAATACTGCCTGGCTAAGGAAAATGCCAAAATATTTTCAGCATCTCATGCCAAAGCTAAAAGCTGCACAGCAAAGTGACAAGTTGCGTAAGGAGGGCAGGTAGACAAAGACGCTTTGGGGACCAGCTGCCAGGCCAAGTGGAGTGATGACGTATTTTGTAACCAAAATCACAGCAGAATTGTATCAGTGCCACCAGGAGAGACATCACAGAGTTGTCACAGCCCATGGTGTCCTGTAACTGAGATGGACCAGTGGGGTAACTCAACTTGCAGTAACTAAAACCTCACCCCAGCCTGCCTGCAGGACACAGGGCAGCAAGAAACAAAACAAAAACAAGTCCATGTCACAAAATGTTGATGGTGTAAAGGTATTCCTGCTTTGCAGCTCTTAGGACGAACACTCAGTTTTAGGTGTTCCTTGAAGCTTTAGGAACACGGGATAATAAAACCCATAAAATTTCCACTCACAAATGCTTGCAGCTGCCTGAGAGATGTGCTCTTCTGACCTTTAGCAAAAGAGTAAGACGTCCTTCTCTAGCTCTGAGGCCTATTTTCCTTAATTTCTGCTTCCTGCTTCCGTGCAGGAATTTGCTTTACTCTCTTTTGGGGCATTGCTTCATCTTAATGCCTGAAGGGAACCTCCAGCACACATGGAGACATCCCCAGCTTCATACATATAGTTGAAAATGAGCGCCTAAAGGAACAGGAGGTGGTGAATATAAAAACTATCATGCAGAGAAGCTTACTTTTAAGCAAATTGCTCCTGTTTCACAAAATAGAGTGACAATTTTCTATTTCTTGGTAAACGGAGTGGAGAGGTTACTGAGAAAAAGCTCAAGATTAATTCAAAGTTTTGTCTTGAATACTAAAGCAGGAGTCTCAAACAAAATATATAACAAGATAAATATAAATGAATAGGGGGTTGATTTCTTTTTTCTTTTTTTTTTTTTTTCCAGTGGAAAAGAACCCAAACAACAATAGCATCTCTTAATTAAACACTGATGTTTTTCCTCCCTTTTCATTTACTGTGGTTTCTTGAGATCCTGGGGTATTTTGACTGCAGACAAATCTCTGGTTTACAGCATAAACTACATATTAGGGCTGCCGTCCAAACACACCTACAGCCCCTCTGTGTCCCGGGTGCCTGCTGAAGGGCTGGCATGCAGGGAGCAGGACCAGTGTGTCCCCAAGGAGCAGTGCAGACAGGCCCTGGTTCTGCTGCAAGGCAAACTGCAGAACTGGAGCTGGTCCCTGCAGGACAAGAGCCAATGAGACGCAGCCGATCCCCTCCAGTTTGGGCAAACACTCGGGGATTCTTGCTGTTGTGCAGGAGGTAGGTTTTCCCAGGCAGCGCTCAGGGCAGAGCAACCCCGCTTTGGGGAGCAGCCCGGTGTTGGGTTGTGTTCTCTGGGTCGTTGTTTGAGTGCTCAGCGTGTGGGAGGCAGGGTTGGAGCTCTGTCACCCGCCCAGACCACAGCGGTGGGAAAGGGACGTGTGACACAGCCAGAGTCACCCTCCCGCCCCACAAACCACCCTGGCACAGCCCCAGCTCCCTGCCACTCCCCTGATTCTAACCTCTTGGGGGAAAACCAGGGGTTGACAGCCTGGCACACAGAGCCAAAACAAAGCAACAAAAAGCTGGGAAGGGCAGCGTCGATTGGGGCACAGCCGCTGGGAAAAAGAGCAGGGAAGTGACGAGAGCAAGGTGGTTTCAGGGCTTGCTGCCGCGGGTTCTGACTGAGCTGCCAGTCAGACACCCCGCCCACGGGCTCTGTCCGGCCAGGGAACACAAGACACAAAAGAAGCCCTTTGAGGGTGTTTCAGTGCGCCCAGGACACGCTTGGACAAGGTGCTGCATTGCTCAGACATCACAGGAAACACGGCGGAGTGAAGCAACTGGCTGGTGATTCACAGGCTTCATCCTACCTGCTGCCTCTGTCTCGGGGGACCTCGCTGTCCTTGGGGCTGAAAGCCAACAAAAACCTCATTTCCCTCCGTGCTGCAGGCCCTGAGGTGTGTGTCACAGCCGTGTGGTGCCAGCCTGGCTGCACACAGAGAGCCCAAGCACAGAGTGTGGTACCCGTGCTTCCAGCAAGGTGAAAAGACAGCCTGTGTGTGCCGTTCGCCGAAAAACCTCCAACCGACTGAAAGCACAAAGAAATAAAGAGTGAATCTCCCAGCCTTTCATTCAACACTCCAACCTGCAAGGGTTTCCATTATTAAAGAGGAAGCTCCTCCCCATCCAGGTCTTGGCAGGTCCCAGCTGAGCTGCTGCTGGTGGCCTGTCCCAAGGCACAGCTCTGCTCTGACACCTGTCCATCAATTTGGGACACGGAGGGGAAGGGTCCTCCCCAGACTGACTCAGCACTGGAAGCAGAGGCACCACAGGACAATTCCACAGTGCCTGCCAGCTCTGGCAGTGGGGGTTTTTATATGGATGGCTATTCATTAAAATCTGGACCAGGACCAGGCAGATACAGATGGAAATGCCTTTTTTTTTCTCCCCCCTCATGGGCTTGTTCCAAACCTGAGCTCTAGGTCCCAGTATATACCCTCTCACCAGCAGGTTCCCAAAGAAAAAGAATGGCTTACAACAGTTTTATAAATCCCAGCTGTTTAGAAAACTCAGATCACTCACCCCACCCCCCAAACCTATGGATAACAGCCCAAATAACATATGTTTTTTCACTAGTGACAATGCACAATGGGCAGAGATAACCAAGAATACTGCACTGTGTAGTAGTTCATTTACGAGTGAACTTTTAAACCCAGTTCCCTGCTTTGTAACACAAGCTAAACGCAGCTATTACACTCCAGAATTACCTGATATCAAGTTATCCCAATGAGAATTGGCATGGAACAGCAAACAGACAGATGCTCTTCCATACGAAAGGTCTGACATGAAGCAAGAATAAATGTTAACTCCTTGCTTGAACGCTGAACTTCTGTTCCCAGCTGTAGTCAGCAGAAAGAGCAGCAACT
This sequence comes from Falcunculus frontatus, assembly GCA_013398115.1. Classification (NCBI taxonomy): domain Eukaryota; kingdom Metazoa; phylum Chordata; class Aves; order Passeriformes; genus Falcunculus; species Falcunculus frontatus. The sequence continues at coordinate 39,408 of VZRV01001514.1, forward strand.
GGAAACCAAGAGAAAAATCATAATTTTATTTTTTATTTTTTCATCTTTATTTTGGAGACCTTGTCTACCTCTTTGGTTGGCTTCATATTCTAGTTTAGGATTCCTACTCTCTGCAGGATAATAAATATGTTCACGGCAATAAATACTCAGAAAAGAGAAGTTAGACACATATTTTATAAAGAAACTTCATGCTAAATTGAGGTTTTTCTGTGTCAGTAGAAATCAGGATTGAGACTTTTACACGGCCCACCAAATAATGATCAGATTGAGGAAAGAAGGCAAGAAAATGATGGATTTGCCAATGCCTGGAACAGTCAGACATGAGGCTAAAAGGCTCATTAAACACGTTTCTCCAGAGAAAGGTGCAAGTGCTTTAAAAGCACCAGGGTTTCAAGATAATTAATGTGTCTTTTCGTGGGGAAAAAATCTCACAACAATATTTAAATGCAGGAGGAACGTTCATCACAGCGTGCTGCCCTGGATCCTCATGCAGGGACCGGGGAGCACCAACCATTACCCAGATGCTCGTGCGCTGTGAAAGGGTTTAACGAGCCACAGAGTGTGTTTTGCTCTCTTCATGGATCATGGAAGCAAAAATCCTGGGGGTAAAAACGGCTTGTGTTTTTTCTGCCGCTGTGAATTGGGCCCTCAGGGGTACATTTTCACCGCAACTCATGCGGATTTGGCTGCTTGAGTCCCATTGATGTTGATGGCACTCATGTAGCTGAAACCCCACCAAGTGCTTGCAAATGTGTCCCTCGGTGTCTGTAAAGCATCGTTGTCTCTTCAAATAAAACTGACCGACCCAGTCTGGTGGTGGTTCCCATCCCCAGCCGGGTCTGGAGGGCTCTGGGGGTTTGGGGAGCGCACAGGGTTGTGTTCTGGAATTCCCGCCCCACCTCCCTCTCCAGCCGTGCTTCTCTGGAATGGGATGGCCCTTTCTTGTGTCAACGTGGCAATAAATGCTGTAAGAAATTAAAAGAGATGATGCCATGTTCCTTCACAGGGGTCTGGAGGTGTCACTCTCCCCAGGCACAGCACAAGGGTAATTCCAGAGGACCGCAGAAATACAAAATATGAGCAGGGACACAGTGATGTCCTCAGCCTCTCCTTCATGAAGTGGTGGAAAGAGGGGCGAGTTTGATAAAATCTGTCCTTTTGCAGTGGATTGGCACACTGAAATGTCTGACAGCAACCTGACCTTGAGTGGTCCCATTCAGGCTTGCAAAATCTTTTTTAAATTGTTATTTACCCTGACATTTAACCAGGAATTAAAGCCCAGCTTTTCATCTGCTTTCCATTGTGTCATCATAGCCTGTAATAACCAGGATATGAGACAGGTTAATCGTACTTCCAGTGTTGATTGTGTGCTACTCAAAAGGGCCAACCATCTCAGAGTACAGACAATTATGAACTGCTTAATATGGTCTCAGGTCTGTGAGTCCATCCTGTATTTTAGACCAATTTCAGGTTCTCAAGCACTGCTAAGACCTGAAAGTGGTTGGAAACACACAGGTTCTCAAAAAAAAAAAAAAAATCACATTTGAGGGAATACTGAGCAGGATGGGGAAGGAAGAAGATAGAGTGATGCTGGTGTCATGTTCATGGGGTTTTTTTAATTGCCCATTTGTCAAAGTAATATGCATAGAAATGTCCACATGGGGTACACACGGTATGGAAATGCCTGCTTAAGCCTGCAGTGAAACAGCTCTTTAGCACACGGGGAGCATCAGTTACTGCCACAAGGAGACCATAATCGGATGTTAAAGCTGGAAGGGATCTTGCTGGAAGAGCAAGCACAAGGTGTTTTTAAAGGGGAAGGAGAGCACCCTAAAGGATCTTGGGCTGGTCACAAGGAGCAGAAGAGGGGGATCCCGGTCCCCTGTGACACTGGGAGGGAAGGAGCAGAGGGCAGCAATGGGGGATGGACAGGCAGATGTCTCAGCTCAGCTGCTCAAACTGCACATGGGCATTTCCTACACCTCTATCCTTCCTTTTTTTTTGCTGTCTGCTTCAGCTTTCTTCAACATCACACAAGCCACAGAAAAGCAGTCAGGAGCTGAGGACATGATCAGGGTCAAAGCACATGCGAGAGTCACCCAGGCTGAGCTCAAATGTTTGGAGTGCAGGAAAATCCACAGCTTTTCCCAAGGCAGTCTTGAGTCTCAGGAGGCATTGTCAAAGTTTCAGCTTTCAGCAGTGAATCCTGCTGCAGCCATCAGCCCAGCTCCACCGAGAGACGGCCAGGAGCAGCCGGAGGGCTGGGACCTCGGGCACAGGACTGATCCTCCCCAGTGCTGGAACATCCTTGGCAAGGCATAGGGCTCGCTAGAGGGGTGCCTGGCCACAATCTGTGAACTTCAGTGGCCTTTGTGGTGGAAAAGCTGGTCCAGCACAAGTAAGAGCTGGACCTGGATGCGTGTAGTAATGCTGAAAACTCCTTTAATTTGAAAGGAAGTCACTGCAGTCTGCGTTATAACTAGGGTCAAACTTGAATCTGTACATTGCCTTTATGTTCAGACTTCTCAAACATGAAGTCTTTAATTGTGGAAGTTTATCACTCTGGTAAATGCAGCTTCCGCCTTGAATTTACAAATAAGGTGCACATTTTTTCAAACAGTTGCCATTGTGGTCCTTCCCATTCTGTGTCTGCACAAAGACTGGGTTTTGTAGTCGTTTAATTCAGCTGAGAATCTGCCACCTAGCATCACTTTAATGAAAACAAAGATTATTTCTGTTTAACCCAAATGACTCAATTCTATGCGTGGCAGAGATGGAAATGAGGAAGGAAGGAAAAGAAAAGAAAGAGTGAAAGAGAGAGGAAGAGAAAGAAGGAAGTAAGGAAGAGAAAGAGAGAAAGAGAAAGAGAGAAAGAGAGAAAGAGAGAAAGAGAAAGAAAGAAAGAAAGAAAGAAAGAAAGAAAGAAAGAAAGAAAGAAAGAAAGAAAGAAAGAAAGAAAGAAAGAAAGAAAGAAAGAAAGAAAGAAAGAAAGAAAGAAAGAAAGAAAGAAAGAAAGAAAGAAAGAAAGAAAGAAAGAAAGAAAGAAAGAAAGAAAGAAAGAAAGAAAGAAAGAAAGAAAGAAAGAAAGAAAGAAAGAAAGAAAGAAAGAAAGAAAGAAAGAAAGAAAGAAAGAAAGAAAGAAAGAAAGAAAGAAAGAAAGAAAGAAAGAAAGAAAGAAAGAAAGAAAGAAAGAAAGAAAGAAAGAAAGAAAGAAAGAAAGAAAGAAAGAAAGAAAGAAAGAAAGAAAGAAAGAAAGAAAGAAAGAAAGAAAGAAAGAAAGAAAGAAAGAAAGAAAGAAAGAAAGAAAGAAAGAAAGAAAGAAAGAAAGAAAGAAAGAAAGAAAGAAAGAAAGAAAGAAAGAAAGAAAGAAAGAAAGAAAGAAAGAAAGAAAGAAAGAAAGAAAGAAAGAAAGAAAGAAAGAAAGAAAGAAAGAAAGAAAGAAAGAAAGAAAGAAAGAAAGAAAGAAAGAAAGAAAGAAAGAAAGAAAGAAAGAAAGAAAGAAAGAAAGAAAGAAAGAAAGAAAGAAAGAAAGAAAGAAAGAAAGAAAGAAAGAAAGAAAGAAAGAAAGAAAGAAAGAAAGAAAGAAAGAAAGAAAGAAAGAAAGAAAGAAAGAAAGAAAGAAAGAAAGAAAGAAAGAAAGAAAGAAAGGAAGGAAGGAAGGAAGAAAGAAAGAAAGAAAGAAAGAAAGAAAGAAAGAAAGAAAGAAAGAAAGAAAGAAAGAAAGAAAGAAAGAAAGAAAGAAAGAAAGAAAGAAAGAAAGAGAAAAGCTGTTTTGTGTGGTAATGCACAGGATTTCCTTAAGTGAAAACATCCTGACCATGGAAATCCGATTCCCACAAACATTTTTACATTTCTTAAACATCAGATTTAAAAGAAATCATTGTTTGTTCACTTAAACTGGTTAATTGTATTTTAATTTGATAATTGGAAGCAGATCCCCAATGCCTTAACTTCTCTATAAACACAGCAAATATAGTTGAACAGGAGATGCACTTCTAAGCTCCAGACATATCTCACAAGGAATTTCCAATTATTTCTCTGATAGATGCTTACTTCATTTGATGTAAATAAATATTTATCCTTCAAACAGAGGATTTTTTTTTTTTAATCTGGCAGTGGCTTTTTTTTCTTTAGTCATTTACTGAACAAAATTTGTCACTGTTTAACCTTTGTTGCAAACCTGAAGCTCAGAGAAGCACAGCCAAAGGCTGGCTATGGGTCAAAAACCTCTGGAGCGCACTCGAGACAAATGTCTGGAGTACCTGGGGTCAGCTGCAGGGCTGCAGAAAACTCATACAGTATTTACATCTTGCCACGGTGTCAGCAAAAAAAATATATATACCAAACTGAGGAACTTCAAAAGAGCTTTTCTCTGCATTTTTTTACACCCAAACTGAAAGCTGTGCTGGGGGCCAAACCCAGGATGAGTTGCTTATGTGAAACCTTTATGAGTAAAATGATCTAAATGTGCCTTTATTGACAGGAATTTGAAATACATTCCTGGATGCAATTTCCAGCATACCAAGTTTATATTTGTGAGGGTTGTTGTTTTTTTTTATTTGCTCAAATCTCTAAGTGAAAAAGCAGGTTTTGAGTAAGGTTTGCTTTTGAAAAATGCCAAACAAAACCAATTATTTTTCAAAGATCCAGGCAGTGGGGATGTGATGGGTCAGGAGCACCAGTTCTGATGCAGACAAGCCCATGGCACCCAGGTGGATGCAGACTCCCATCTGTGCCAGCGAGGAAATCCCACTCTTCCTAAATTGAGGGACATCTCACCTGGGATGGTAACACTGTAAGTTTTCTTCCCTTTGACAAGGAACCCGGACAGGGATCGTGCTTCAGAGGCGAACCAGGAGGGACAACACATCCTCACGTCCTTCCCAGAGGAATAAGCCCTGGTCTTCTCAGAGCCATCTCTTTGTTTTCCCCAATCTAGCCCCAAATAAGTGCTGCAGCCACGAGCCCTGTGGTGTGACATCAGCTCTGCAAAGAGAGTCTTTATTTGTTTTGTACCCAACTACCACTGCGGGCAGAGCAGGGTTTCATCAGGCTGGCACCTCCTGGGTTGTTTTCTTTTTTTTTTCCCCTCTGGTTCTTCCAAAACTTTCCAAGCTCTTGCAGAATGACTCAAGCCCTTGGAAACTTTGTGAGACTCTTCTGGAAGAGGTGTGAGAACATTATTATTCTTGGGCTGGCACAATAGTCCTGAGGTTTGTTCTTCCCTCTCCACAGAGAGAGAATTCGTTTTGCATCCCAAAGAACTTATCTTATTTCCTGTTCCAGCCCAACCTGAGAACACTGTAGGTGCACCTCGTCATGGCAGATGTTGCAGTAATCTCACTCTCGGTATTTCCAGACAAAAAAGGCAGATGAATCCTCCCAGTGTAGGTAGAGTACGTCCTGTTGTGTGATCTTCACTGGGGGCAGAGAGGCAAAAAAGAGAACATTTGGAAAATGTGTTTGAAGCACCTTTTCGTATCAAAAGGCGTGAGCTGTTTGAGCATATTCTCTTCTCATGAAAAGATATTAAACCCCTCACCTCCTTTTAAAATATGACTGGCCTATGGGAGAGGGAAACGTTGTGTTCGTAGGGTTTCTTTATTATGATTTTCATAAATCTTATCCTTTTTTTTTCTTTATTAGCATTTTTTAAATTACTTAATGCTATAGAATAAATAATTAATTTTATTCATTACCATTTGTTTGCCCAGCTGATGATGGCCATAGGAGTTGTCTCTGGCCTTTGAAATCAGTCTCTGCTCCCCGTTGAGTCCAGATCTGTCAGAAAAACCAGTAAATGTGAAAGTCCTGTCTCATGTTCCGTGTGTTTAGCAAAATGAATAAACAGATAAACTCTGCCCTGTGATGGGTTTGATTAAACCTTCCACATTTCCTGACTAAAGTGGCCGTCCAGGGATGGATGAGCAGGTTCTTCCAAGGCCCTGATTTTATATTATCCCACTACTACTGCTAAAAAGGAGCCTCACTGGGACAGAACAGTCTGTGATTAGACAAAAAATTTCTCAATTCCTTTAAAAAACCAGCAAAAATGTGTCTGAAAGGGATGACATCTAGAAGGTCATGATCACAAGTGAAGGAATGTAGTTAAGGCTCTCCTGACGAAATGCCTTCAACAAGGTCTATGCCACCAAAAAGAAGAGATGTGGTAGAGGGAGGCAGAATTTTGAAAACTTTTCTTCCCCCCCAATTCAAATAAAGAGCCAAAACACTCAACACTGGAAATTCATATATGCACCCAAAAGTCAACAGGTAGAAATAAATGTGTTTCTTTCTAATTATTGACACTGAAATGTACATTGAAAACGCATTGTAATAAAATTATTAATATTCCTTCTAAGACTTTGTGATAGGACACTTCTTTCCAGCTCTTCAGAACCTTTTTCAGCGAATGTTAAATTTATAAGAAGAAATTACTTCTTCTTGAAGAATGTAATGAGAATGAGAAAGAGTGACAAAGTTGTAGTCTCCTCCAGATGTGTCATTGGAAATGATAAGGTTTTGGATTGGGTTTTTTGTTGTTGTTTTCCAATTAGCTCCTTTTGTATTCTCACATTTCAGTGCCTGAGGCACAAAACACCCAGCAGAACAGAGCTCAACACCCGCACCTTGCTCAGCCCTGGCATTTCCCTGCTGAAAACCCTGGGCACGGATGGAGGGAACTGTGCAGCTCTGGAAGTCTCCAGTGCGCAGGTTTTAGCTGTGCCTCTCCTTCTTTATTCCAACAAACCCATTGTGATTCAGCTGGAGCTTTGGGCACTCAGCTTTCCCGCACACTGTGTGTGGCTGTGTCTGCACAAGTCTCATTTGTTCCAAACAGGAGGGGGAAAATCATCATTGCAGGCTTTGTGGGGAAGTGGAATGTGATCCATGAAAGCCTAATCAAGGATGCTCAAGGAGAGATGAGGGAGAGATTTGTGTATGATCGTCTTCTTTTTGTTGTTTGATTTTGCAAATTGCTTCAAATTCCTGAAGGAAGGAAGATGTAACATGGCCAAATCCCATCGGATTCGCTGTCAGACGTCCACAGGGACTTGAGGACCAAGACAGATCAAATGCAGGCTTTGATTCAGGTGTGTCAGCCAGGAAATACAGAGAATTGCATGCTAATACATAAAAGACACAGTAGAAGCTTCACTTCCTCTCTGGCCTGAGAAGAGAAATATTCACCAGGGATTACATGGGTCATTTCACATAGTCAGTCAAACTTTCAGATAAACTCCATCTGAAACCCAAAACTCCATGGGTTTGTTCGGTGTGGACAGCTCTCAGAGCCTGTGCATTGGGACAGGCTCTTCTCATTTCCAATGTCCCTTCGGTAGAGAAACAATAGCAATCCCCAGCCTCAGTGGTGAATTTAAGAGTACCGAGCCCAAAGAACCCTCCCAAACCTGGCTGCCGTGGGGGCCTGGAGCAGCTGAGCTCACTGTGCTCCTCAGCCTGCACTGAGTCCTGCTCCTGTGCAGTCTCACCTGCACCTTCCCCTCCATTCACCCCCTCTGCAGCCAGGTCTGGCCGCTCTTCGATTCCTACTGTACACACAACGACACCTGAGTCAGAAACAATGAGTCTAAATCAGAGGGCAGTCATCTCCCTGGAGCTGAGGGACCTGGGTTTATTGTTCACCAGGAGATTACCCTGATGGTCCTGTCAGGAGCCTGCTCCATCAGCTGGGGTGTCCATGGGTGAGAGCATCCCCCAGCCCCACCTCTGCTGCACTGGTGAGGGTCACAAGGAGCTCAGCACCCCTGGGTGCACGGAAGGATGCAGGGAGAAGTCTCCCATCAGTCACTGTGTTGGTGGAGGAGGGTGGAGGTTCAGCCTCCACCCCTGGAGGGAGTCCAGCAGGGTGATGGACTCCAAAATGTGCAGCCTCAGGATGCAAAAATGACCATTTCACACCAGCGCTGGAAGCCAGAGTCCTCATGCCTGCCTGCAAATCTTTTTTTACTTTTTGGTAGGTGTATCTTGGTCTCCCTGAGGGCACAAATACTGGTTATGGTGTCTTTATCCAAAAATGCACACTCCTCATTTCCCTCCTTTCCTTCCCTTCAATGGTTTATGCAAAGAGACAGAAAAGATCAGCTGAGTTCCCTCTGCTGTTTCTCGGCTTTTCTGTCCCATCAGCTGAAATTGTCTTGAGCAATGCCTTCTGTGAATGATTATATTCAGCCTATTCTACCTCCTTAGGAAGCTTTTTTTTTTGCCTTGATCAACATCCCAAATCCTCCATTTCTTATTTCCACCCCCATTATGCCCACTTATCCCCTTACAAAAGCAAGTTTTTGTTCCCCAACTGCATCTCACATCCCTGTGTCTCAGATACCAGTTTCATACAGAACAGTGCATATTCAATTAGCTCTTTTTTTTTTTTTTCCTCTTCTGGAAAAGAACTTTTAACCTACAGCTTGACTCTGGTTGGATTACAGGAATAAGGGAATATAAAAATGGCCTCATCTATAACAAAGAGAAAGTCCTGCAGCAGTAACTGCAAAGAGAATCGAGGTGGAAATAAGAACTTTTGGGAGTTTGCAGTCACATGAAATGTACTTGGAAATTATTTGTAGAGTGCTCTAATTCAGTTACTGATTTATTCAAGTGAGCAGCAATTTCTGAGAGCTTCAGCACTATAGTTCTGTCACATTTCACACACAAGAGCATTTGCATGAGAAGAAAAAATAGGTTTCTTCACCTCTGTTACTGGCACAAATTGAACCAACAAACCCCAGCATTACCCACTTGAAACATACCTCAAGTGGGAAGTTTTTCATCAGCTGATCTGTCCACACAGCTTTCGTCTGGACTCCCTTAAACACTTTCTGTTTATGTCTCAGCTTCTCCCTCACCTGTGACAGAAGGCATCTCTAAAACTTCTCAAAGTGACAACTTTGAGTCTGGTGCATGTGAACACAAAACATCAATTTATAAACCAAGGGCTAAGCTTGAATGATTATGATCTGCAAATGCATTGTCAAAAGGGTGATTCCCATTATTTTATAACCTAATCTCTAAGTCTGAGCTCAGTTCTAAATCTGAACCCTGTAAATCTGCCCTTTCAAAATTAACTGTTTTAGAAAATAGCTGATAAATACTTATTAGCAAAAAACTCAAGAAAAATTCATACACTTTTGTTACCTTAAGCAAATAATAGAAAAAGAAACCTAGTCATCTGTTCTGATATTATTCTTTAGAGCATTTTCTCATCATAAATGTTTTTATTAACATTAATAAAGCTTATTCTTTGTTTTCTCAAAAATAATTCACCTAAACCTTAGGAGCAGAGAGCTTCCTTTCAGAGCTGCTTTTGGAAAGAACGAAAGCACTTGAAACTTTGGAACCCTGACTCACTGAAAGGTTTAGTATAACACAATTTCACATAGACTCTTTTTTTCCCCCTCCGTGGTCAAGCCAAATTTACACTGATGTCACCTGTAGTACCTCATCAGTCGACATAAGACACGGTGTCCCAAGATTTGTAAATATTTTCCACCATGTCAGACAAGTGACTTTCAGAGCAAGTGGAAAACACCCAGCGTTGCCCATCAGTGAGGTTCTTTCAGGGTAAAACTCAAACACAGGGCAGAAAGGAGACCTGATACCCTGTCCTTATGATTTAGTGGTGTGAGAGAGCTCAAAACACTTCATCTTCGAAACATCACCTGTCTCCCTCCAGCCCTCCTCGCTTTTGAAAGCCTTCTATAGTCTGTCACCTTCCCAGTCGGCAAAGTCAACACAACAATTAAGAAATTTAAGAAAAAATTGGTTCGGTTTTTTTTCTTTTTGCAGTGGTCTTTTCTCCCGTGGCTTTGGCAAGGACAGCTCCGGATGCTGGGTGCACCCTGCTTGGATTAATCACAGACGGAGCAGCCGAGGTTGAAGCGAAGGATCCCAAAGAAGCGCAGCTACACACTCCTCCTTGCCTCCAGGCTTCACCCTCCTCTGTAAATCAAGCAAGAAATAAACCAGATCCCCTCTGCCTTCTGCTATCAGTGCCGTGGGTAACCCCCCCCCCCCCCCCCCCGCCCCGGTAACAATCCATGTGGCCAATAATCAATCAAAGGCGGGGGATTAACAGCGGTGAGAAAATGCACCGTGACAAAACACTTTTCCTTGCACCCTTGCTCCTGCTCAGACAATTGTCGGGACAAGCACCTTCTCAGGCCAATTGCTGACAAATGTGAGAAAAACAGCCTGCTATCACAACCAGCTCCCCTCCCTTTTTAAGAGAAGGGATGCAATTAAAGCCTTAAGTATTACAGAGAACGTGACATCCGTTTATTGTTCTCGTTGCACACAAATGGACCTTTATCTCATTTCGTGCGCCAGATGCTCTTGTGAAACACTCACATTTGGGGAAGAGGCAGGCCTGGGAAATTCTGGGTGAAGAACTCATAGGAAGGAAAAGAAATGCCTCATTTTGTTTGCGAGCTCATAGGTTCTGTGGCAGCACCTGCCTGTGGCAAAAGGTGTGGGATGAGTCCAGGTTGCTGGGGCTTGGAGACACAACAACTCAAAATCAGGAGTATTTCCCTCCACAAATTGCTGGAAGAACTGCGCTTGGCTGGAAAAAAAAACACGTGAGGAGAGAGAAAACACCATATTGAGTGCAACCAGAAGTCCACTCAGACTCTCATCAGAGAATTTTCTTCAGTGGTCATTGCCCAGCAGTGTTAAGGTGAACTCTGCAAATGAGTTAGGGTGAGTCAAAGGTGAAATCCTGGTGTTACCCGTTTGAACAAAGACCAGGGGTGTTTTCCCTGCCATCCAGCGGACGCAATCAGCTGCTCCTGTGGCTGGCAGCCCCTGAGCTGTCACTGCTGTCACAGCACTGTGGGTTGTGCACAGCAGCATTGGCAGCCCTGCACACTCACGGGGTCTCAGCCCTTGGCCAACCACCCCACACCAGCCCTGGGCTGTGTGGGAATCCCTCCAGTGCCAGGATATCACACAGATGGGCAAGAACTCATGGCCTTGCATATATATTGGGTTGGAACTGGATGTTCTTTAAGGTCCCTTCAAACGCAAACTTTTCTGTGATTCTCCTGTGCACAAACCACCGGGCTACTAAGAACAGTCAAAAGTGGAATTTGCCACTTCTTAGCTGTGTTAACAGCGATTAAAGCAAGCAGTCTGTTGTTATGTTGCTGAACTACTCCATCAGGAATTACACCCTTATTTCACACAGCCTGACTCATTATTGCCCTTAATTTCATGTATTACTAACCAGGCATTTAAAAACCTGGTACCTCTAATTTTCCTTTACTTCCATAACTTCCACTTCATGATGACGTGGAGGAAAGTGGCTAAACATTATTCAGCAGACTGTGATAAAGGAAATATAAACTTCGTAATGCCTTCTGCAGACTGCACACGCAGATGTGGATTAAACCTGTAGTAAAACACTCCACTTTTCTAAATGTAAATGGTTTTAAAGCTTTAATTTCTTGAGGGTCTTTCCCTTGTAATGATCTCTTTGGGGCTGAGAAAACCATTCACCTCAGCAGGTTTTGTCCTGCCACAAGATAAGATACATCCTCAATTTAAAAAAAGAATGTCAGAATCTCTCAGATCGGTGATTTTTTTCTTTTTTTTTTCACTACTGTTGGCAAGAGGGATTTTTGTACCTATTCATGGATCATCTGATCCTGCCAATACCAGACAGGAGTTGCTCTGCTGGAAGAGACAAGGCCTTATCTCACCCAGAAACACCTCCCTCCCTGTGAGCACAGCCAGCATGGCTCATCCTGGTGCTTCAACATCACTGCACATTTGGCAGGTGGGCTTCCTCTCCCGCAGGCTGAGCTCCCAGCAAAGCATGGTTTGAGGTGATTAATACTGCGGAATGATATTGTAGATTAGGATTTTCTCTTCCTTCCCCCCTAACTCTTGTCCAAGGCTTTCATTAACAGCAATCCTTTGTTCAAACACATCCTCCCCTGCTCATGCTCAGGGCAAGAATCACACATGTGCTCCTATCTCTTGCCTGGGACCCAAAATGAAAGGAAAAAATTGTATTTTTGGGATAGGTGGTTTAATTAATGCTGCCAGCTCCCTGAATGATGCTGTTTTCAATACAAGGATAGAATTTCTTCCAGCTTTCATTTATTTCTGACAAAGACAATACTCCTCTTTGCACCTCCTGCTGCCAGCCTGTAGTTCCAGCTGTCCCAGGCTAACCTGTTTTCTCGTGTGCCACGCTTTTCAAAAAATAGGCAGAGATGTCCCTCCATACATAGATTTCTTTGGAAAAGGAAAAAAAAAAGTTATTTGCTTCTTTAGGGGCAAAGGCTTTGGTAGCAAAATATTCTGAACCAAGCTTTAGAAGGTTATTAAAAAAAAAAAATAAAACAAACAAACAAGCAAGCAAATCTTGCTGCAGATGGCTGGGAGCAGCACCTCATTTTTCATGATGGGGGGTGACTGGTGACTTTATTTTTCTTGGCCCTGAGAAAGACCAAGCATTCCTTGCACCATGTAAATATCCAGCTACGTCTCGCTCAGTGCGAGATGAGCACATACATTAGTGGCTTTTCATCAGATACATGCTAGCAGCTCTGAGGCTGAGGTTTCAGGGGGGTGGGCAGGGGAAGGGGTAGCAAAGTTCATGGGAACGTCTCCAGTCCCTTCCATTCCCAAAGCAAAACTTTGTTAGCAAGGTATTTGTGGGCAAAACCTCAGGGGGACCTCGGGAGCTGCTGTCTCATCTGATACCTTGTCACCAACTGAGTCAGTGAGGCCCACTCCAAAGGCAGACGTGGCCAGCCCAGGCCACCCACGGAGAAAGTTTATCCCCAACCCTTGCTAGCTAGGGATGGGCCCAAGGTTTTGGGAGCTCTCTCTGGGAGGACAGTTGTCACAGAAGCCACCACGGGCAGGCCCGGGGAGAGCACAGGATGTGACTTTAAACCATCATTATTTGATGAAGTGGTTGTAAACTGGGCATTGAAAACACAGGCTGCACTCCCAGACCGGAGAGCTGTCACTGTTAAACGGTATCACAGCTGGCCCGAGAGGAATTCTCCTCCGGTGGGCAGAAATGCCTCTCCTGACCGGTTTTGTGGATGCACTCCTCCTCCCCATCGTTCACTGTCTGAGTCAACCTGAGCTGCCTCTCCAGCCTGGGGTGCGAGACCCAGATTCCTCTTCCTCGTACAAAACATATAAAACAAATGAAGAAAACAAAACTACCAGCACTAGACATCTCCCTGATACTTTGAATTTGTAAAAAGATGTTGTTTTTGAATGGAGTAAAAACATTTTATCTGGTAATTCCAAGTTAATGCTTGTTTTTCTTGAAAAGAAGCATCCGGATCCCCTAGGCACCTCTGCAAAACTCAGCCTCAGTTTAAAAGCGGTTGTAAAAATCAAATTCGAGCGCTTGGCAGCCCTTTCTTCCTGGAATCCCAAAAAAAATCTTATCTGAGTATGAGGGCAGGAGTCAGAAGGCAGCAACAGAGCAACTGACTGAACATTTACAGCTAAATTTTGCAAAGTAGGGAAACGTCAATGTTCTCCTCGACAACTTTCAGGGTACAGCACAAAATATTTCCCTTGCATTTTTTTTCTAAGCATTAGAAAGTTTAGCCCAACAAAGCAATTGTTTTGCACAGGTTCTCTTTAGAATGTCTTGGCTTTGTGCTTAGGAAGACATAAGACAAAGACAGCTTTTAGTGTGGCTGGCAGCACAGGAGAGCCTAATTACACCTGGAGAGAAACAATTCTTGTCTTTCGATGAACAGCGTCTTTTAAAAGAGGAGGAAAGTATGCTTAGGCTGAAAAGAGAGATCTTCAGGCATTTTTTTGTTTTTTAAAGATCACCACGAAAACTTTACATTTTGAGACAAGACACCTCTTTCATTTAGCTCAGAGGATCTTTTCATCTTTTGAACTTAGTTAATTAGAAAAAAAAAGGCAAAAAAAAAAAGCAAATCCCAAGGTTTTCTTTTTAAAGCACAATATGATTTATTAATTTTTAAAAAAAATTTTAATGTATTTCCAAATTTAAAAACCCATTCCATTTCTTAGCTAAAGTATCCACTGGATTTACCTGCAAGTCCATCCTGTGAAAACCAACTTCTGGCACTTGTATGGTTACATGGTTCTGTCCTCGTGAGTACAAGGACCAGAGATTCCCCGATACATCTCTAAACTAAGGCCAAACCTGGTGATTAATTAACACCATTCACATTAATTGATCAAGAGCCTCCTTGGTGCCACTGTAGGAGGAGTGAAAAGAGCTGAATCACAACAACACTTTTTTTATTTCACTCCATCTCCACGCCAGCAGCTGGATGTCTCCTCTTCAGAACTGAGTGGGTAAAACAGAGAACTCGTGGGTTGAGACAAAGACAGTTCCATAGGGAAAGCAAAAGCCATGCACACGAGCAAAGCAAGACAAGGAATTCATTCCCTGCTTCCCATTCAGCACCTCCAGGAGAGCAGGGCTCCTTCACCTGTAACAGTGACCTGGGAAGACAAACACCACCACTCCCAACATCCCCCTTCCTCCCTCTTCCCTCCACTTCCCACACCGAGCACGATGCCAGAGGGTCTGGAATGTCCCCTTGGTCACTTTTGGTCACCTGTCCTGGCTGTGTCCCCTCCAACCTCCCCCACACCCCCAGCACCTCCCCAGCATGGCCACACAAGGGTCAGGAAAGGCCTTGGCTCTGGGAGGGCTCAGCAGTGACAGAAACATCTCCAAATCATCAACCCTGTGCTCAGCACAGACCCAAACACAGCCCCGTCCCAGACGCTGGGAGGAAAATGAACTCTGCCCAGCCAAAACCAGCACAACCCCACAAACAGTTGCAGTGAGTTCCCAGCATCACAATCTGGCTCTCACTGTCCCAGATTTTATCAGTAAGGATCTTTTCAATGAGAAGTCACATTCAGGTAGTGAAAATTGGTGGTTTTACTTTACATGAGCAGAAACATAACAATTCCCCAGCATGGCAGACAGGAAAGGAAAATAATGTAGGTGTGTATGTATTCTTCTCTAGGGTCTTAAAAATTACAATTATAATGGATCTTCAACTGAGAGGTTTGCAATCATGCCCCAGAAGTTCCTTTACTAATAATTATGTTTCAGAATTCCCCCTGATCTGGATTCAGCACTGTTTACAAGGAAAGATATCACAATCAAGGCAGGGCACAGCCAAGAACTGTTGTTATTAATATCTTTTTTATCTTTCCCTGCACTAACTCCTCTTATCTGTCCAAGGAGCCAAACCCACCACATTATAAAGAAGATGGGTGTTAAAATGACAGGAGGATAATCTCACCTAAGGGACAGAGAAAAGGACACAGACCATAACCAGGAGCAGGGAGCAGAAGGGGAAGACCCATGACTGAAATGGCACCAACAGCAGGAGTCATTTAACAGCAGTGACAATGCAACATCAGTACTAATAAAATAAAAATTAGTGCTGCGTCCCCATTTCCCTTTCCCCACAATATAACTCCTCTTCTGGCTTGGTATTTGAAATCTGAGTTGTTTTGTTAGTAATCAGGAGAATGGTGAGAACTTAAACAAACCTGTTTGGTGAGAAAGCTCCCTTGAAAAAAAATTAAAAACAAAGCAAACTCTCAAGACAGGAGACAAAAAGAGAGAGAAGGAGAATACTAAAAGTCAACTGAGAAATCTCCAAGGGGGAAAAAAAAAAAAAAGGAAGACTTAATTATACACTAGTTTCTTTTCCTAGCATGTTTCTTGACTTGGCACAGCTGGAAAATAGAGAGCTCGCTGCCAAAATATCAAATGTCCCTGGTGTGGGCTCAGTGCTCGTAAAGTTATGTGTGAGTCTTTCTCTCCCTCTTCGTCTGATTGCACAGAAAGATGAAATGAAGGACTCAGCGAGATAAATACTGGCAGCTGTCTGGAAGCTCACTGCAGTGGGCAGGGTCCCTCGCAAGGAGCCACAACGGGCTTTTTCAACCTTCTTTTGGCCAAGGAAGCAGCAATTTTATGAAACCGTGTCTTTCCAGAGGACACTGCTGTCAAGCCTCTTGCTGTTTTCCAGTGATAAATTGCCATTCTGTGGACATGCTTCTGCTGGAGGATGTGCCACGGAGTTAAAAGCTGGTTTGTTTCATGAAGGAGTGGGCTTCCCTTTGCAAACAATGAGCTTTCTGTACAGTCAGTGCTATGATAGGACTGTGAAAGGATGTGAAGTTTAGCACAGAAATAGGCCCCAGGCTCGATGGTACAATTCACCCATGAAAATGCTGACCTTTTCCATTCAAAAATTACACAGAATTTATATATTTAAATCGGGATTACATACCATTTTTGAAAGAAGCTGGAGTTCTACACATGATAAATCTTCCAGATTTCTAGTCATTGGGACCAGGAGCAGTACTTTTCTGCCCAATTAGTCTCTACTTCTTCAAAGAGATCTCCAGATTCCATTTCATTTGGCTTACAATCTTTTGTGACTTCACTTCCTTTTTCGCTGATTGATGGCAAGGAATATTTCAGACTTGTTACACCTCAAAATAAAAATAAGAAATATCGTGATTTATCTTTAGACTTGCAAAGATAATCATCTATCCTTGTGACACTATCATATAAATAAAAATACAGTTTTCAGCTAGTAACAACTAACTTAGCCCTGACCGTATCAGCATGGGTCTTAACATGATGGAATGGGGCAGGGATTTGCAAACTAGATGTAAATGGTGCTGGGATTTTCTCAGGCAGGTTATGGAATGGAATGGAATGGAATGGGATGGGATGGGATGGGATGGGATGGGATGGGATGGGATGGGATGGGATGGGATGGGATGGGATGGGATGGAATAGGATGGGATGGGATGGGATTAGAATAGAATAGAATAGAATTAGAATAGAATAGAATAGAATAGAATAGAATAGAATAGAATAGAATAGAATAGAATAGAATAGAATAGGAGTAGGTTGGGTTGGGTCGGGTTGGGTTGGGTTGGAAGTGACCCTAAAGCTCCTCTTGTTCCATCCCCTTCCACTAGACCACGTGGATTATGCTGCTGGGAACAGGGAGCAAACACCAGCTGCAGCCAAGGTACTGCAGAGGGGAAGCTTTCGGCACAAAACAGGTACATCGTAGGTGTGTTTTATATAAATGGTAACGGCTGGCAGCACAGGCTGGCAGGGCCATATCGCGCACTGTTCCAGGCACGAGATGAATCAGGCTTGGGCGAATTAAGAGGATTGTTAAACACTGCCAAAATGCCCTTGGAGGCACTCACAGAGGCTCCTCCCTCCCTCCCTCTGCTGACATCTTTACAGCCTTTGGTTTCCACCGCCTTGGCGAGTTGCAAGTGCACCATTGGTAGACATTCTAAACTATAGGGAAGGCTGGTCAAAGCGCCTCTCCCCACAATTAACAATGCCTTTGGTAATTATATTTGTTCTTGAAGTTCTTTACAGAAGGCTTTCCCACCATTATTTGCGACTCTTCTTTATCCTCTATCATGTGATGGTTTTATTGCAGGAACATGGGCTCACCCCATTATGCATAGCACCTCCCACCAACACTTGGCTCAGGGTGACTATTTTGTTCACATTTTCCTTTTATGTTTCTCAGCCATCCCTGGCTCTTTTCCACTTGAGCTCTGGGAACAATGATGGAACTGAAATGTGCAGAAGCCTACTGAAATAGGCAATCTGCTGACAGAATAAGATGTGATTATAAAACAGTTTCGAGAGTTTCAATAATCCATTCTTCTAAAACTTCACAATACCACAAATCGCACACAGCACAAATAGTCTGAAAAAGAGGAGTGAAAAGATCAGCTGGATTGCTTTTGGAACCCTGCAAATGGATCAGACCCTCACCTGTTTGCATTCTGCAGGAGAACATGGATCAAACACCTTGAAATGTGGAGTTTACCAGTCCTTCATTGCCTCTCAAAGACATTCCCAAGAAACACCATGTACATGGACAGATAGAACACAGTGAAAGTGCTTGAACTGGTGGGTGTGATGCCCTCTGGTTATAACTGAGACAACATTTGCAGGCAAGAGAAAATAAAACAGCTAAGGTAGCCCATTAACTTACATACCCAAAATCTTTGCCCCTTTTTTTTCTGACTGAAACTGTTAATAGTAACTCCTCACACAAACCTGCTGCAGGTGTAAATTTCTCTCAGTCAACAAAAGGTCTTGCCAGAGGAAGAGAGGGACAGTCTGGGTTAACAGCAGGATTCATTTGTATCTCCTACCTAGAATAGTTTTTTCAGATGGAAACGGCCACACCAAACCCATAAATGCAGAAGAGTCATTCTGCCTGCTCTGAAATATATCAGGAGATGCAAGGGGCACTTTGAAAGGAAAATAGATAAATACTCTGTTCCTTTCACCTCGAATTTTTTTCCCCTCCACTTTGAGAAGCCCTGCATCTCCAGCGTAAAAAAGACACAGCACATGCCCACCTGTGACTTTTCTCACTCAGCAGAATTATCCAGGATTAAAATATAAGACTTGCTGGAAACCTTACAAGCTGAGAACGCTGTGGACACTGAGCTTGGGAGTCTCCTATTGGGAAGGTATTTCCAAAAGAGGAGATAAAACATGCAGAGAGTTCTAGTCTGAGAATATTAAAAAAAAAAAAAACAAAAAAAAACCTGATAAAAACCCAAACCCCACAGCCAAACAAAAAACAAACTGCAGGGAGAGTTGTCCAACACTAAATGAAGTCAGTGTCGATGTGTCTAAATGTGTGATACCAGCAGTGACATTCAACAGCCTTTGCCTCTGCCCAGAAACACCACGGAGAGACAATAATAATAGCAATAATAATAATAATGATGAATTTGTCATTTCACAGACTCCAATTAGAAATGGAAGGGCCTGCAAAGAGTGCCAGAGAAGAGACAAAGGGACTTGGGCTGTTGCATGGGCCCCATCCTTGGGTTTTGTTTGGTTTTGAGTCCTTGATAGGAGCCTTTACACCATGTGAGAGTGGCTGCAGAGGTTTCCTGGCTCACCAAAAACGGTGGTGAGGTCTCGAGTTCCCAGACAAGGACCACCTTGGTACCATGGAAGCAAAAGGGATTTCTGGCACTGGATTCAACAGGTCGAAACTCACCCCAAAGGGTTTTCACAGTTCCCAGCACACAGTGGTGTTCCCAGCTCAGGTGAGCCCTACAGTCAGGAAATAAACAAAAACTCACCCATTTTACCAGGAGTGCCTCCCAGTCCTGTGTTCAAGACTTAAATGCTTAAAATTTAAAAACGGAGTCACCACAAAACCAGTGAAATGTTAAAAATTTAGGTGGGATTTCTTCTGATGTTCTTCGTGCACCATTTAGAGAAGCAGAGGTACTTCCAGGCACAATCCTAAAACACTGCAAAAACAGCTAAGAGAATTAACCATCTGCATATGGTAAAGATGATTATTGTTGATTTTTCTACCCTGGGACAGCAACACACCAAAGAGCCAAACCTTAGAAATAATACTGCCCACAGCAGAACCTGCTGAAGGGAAGGTTTGTATTCGTTTTTTTCTCATGAAAAAATAAAAGGTATTTGCTTTCCTTCTACTGCAAAATAATATTTTTTAAAAGTGTTTTCACATTTCCTCCAAAGCTCAAATTACAAAATGTGATTTAATATTAAAAATGAGACACCAATCTAATCCTTTTTGAGTTCCACACATATTTTTCGCTCAAAATTGTGTCAAAAATTATTAATGCTTCATCGTAGTAGGTCATTATAAATAAAGCTTGGCTTTTTATTTTAAAAAATAAATATTTTGAACTCTGAAAAATGTACTGTTTTTATGAAAGAGCATTTTTTATTAAAGAGTGCAGGCAGGTGTCTTCAACACACTAAGGGTGTCTTTTTATTAACATGAACTTCTCTACAGGAGTGAAAGTGTGGCTTGGGAAGATTAAATCTGAATTTTCTCCAAGATAATTGCATTTCTGCTCCTCTGTGACATCACCACAGAGAGTTCTGGGGCACTGCTGTGGTGTCAAATAGAAAGTGTGCAGATTGTGTTGGTATTGACCAAGTTGTGGGTAGAAAAGGCTCCACTTAATTGCAGTTCTTACTGGTTAGATCACTCCCCTGGTGGTTTCCAGCTGTTTTTCAGAGTGCGACCCTCCCAAAGAGCAGAGCATCCCCAGGCAGGTCCTTGGGATGGTGACTCTACCCCATGAACAGGCTCCACCTTGAGCAGGAGGTCTCTGTGTGGTTCCCTCCTGCCCGACGAGCTCCAGCGCGCTCAGAGCGAGGATAA
Organism: Falcunculus frontatus; assembly: GCA_013398115.1. Taxonomy (NCBI): domain Eukaryota; kingdom Metazoa; phylum Chordata; class Aves; order Passeriformes; genus Falcunculus; species Falcunculus frontatus. The sequence goes on from VZRV01001514.1 coordinate 59,654, forward strand.
ACAGCACAAATCTGCCCAAAAACCTTCAGGCATGCTTCCCTCCTCAGCAATCATCTCCTGTGTGACATCTCAGCTGGGATTAGACCTTACTGTGGGGTTCCCTTCACTGTGTATTTTACCAAGGGCAAGTAATTTTATATTTTTTCAGCATCAACTCCATCACTTTGCCGAGCAGCTCCTGAATCAATCAACATTTCAGCAGTGTAGGGGGACAGGAAAAGTCAGCTGCTCTGCTCTGGCTTTGAATTAACTCCTGCCCTGAGAGACTGTGCTCCCCCCAGGGAATCACCCCTGTAAATACGGAGAACTTCTAAAACGTTTATTCAGGTTAATATTCCATTTACCCAACGTGCTGCAAATCATCCAGTTACATAGCTCATGCTTGTTTCTGAGAACAAGGATCAAACTTACAATTAAATAGCAGGGACATTACCTGCTTCTGCTGTATGGAAATGTACAAGAACAGAGCATGCAGGGTAGGAGCGGGCTCTGTAATGTGGATTTATGTAATTACAGGTTTTGAGGGATGGGATTGAAAGGCCTCCAGAATGACTTCAAGATCAGTTTTTACTTCAAACACATAATCTTGACTTCTCATTAGCAGAGAAATCAGGCTCTCAATAGGAAAATGGGTTGCTGTGAATATGATTCACACGTAACTCGTGCACATTATTTTTAATTTCATGGATTAGAGCTGTTTCTCCATTCTGAAGAAGTTTTCATTCAGATCAAGCAAACAAAAAAAAGCCCACAAACAAATGAACAAACAAACAAAAACCAACCAAGAAAACTACAGGAAATTGAATAACTGTATAGTGACTAAAGCCCACCAGAATTATTCACCACAACCTCATTCACACTTTTATTCCCTCATTGCTCTTACACCTCCTTCCTGCAAGAGGAAGAATATTGGGTCAATGTTCTAAACATGCAAAAGCTGGGATTTAATGAAACCTCTGTATGCACTTAACTGGACAATATTTTGAAAAGTAACCTGAAGGAATAAATGCTAAAAAACAAGTTCAAAATGTCAAATGCAGGTGTAAAAAGCAGGTAACATAGTTTATACTGTGCTGCTAATATTATATATACAGAGTATATAAATTGTATACTATGATATAAACTATGTATTTTATGCTAAATGTCATGTAATACTCTATATAAAATGATACATTGCAAATTACCTGTAAAACAAATAATAGTTACTATAGAAATATAATAGCTATTAATAGTGCATATAGTATATAAATGCATAGTAATATGCTGTAATATTAGTTGTATATTATTATAATACACAGTATGTAAAATGCAATATATAATAAAAAAATTTATATATTACATTGTAATAATTGGAGTCCTATATTTGATACTGTATATTATACACTATGCAATATAATTATGTATTTTATATTTTATATTGTAGATAATATGTATTACTTACTATGAATTTTGCATGACACATAATGTATTATATAATATACATTACTGATACAGTTTATTTGTATATAATGCATACTGTATAATAAATAATATATAATTTATAATGATACACTTGTTTAATATAGCATGGAGGCCATAAATTCTCTAATGATCCATGGAACCCATGCTGCAGTAAAAACAATCTAAGTTGCAATTCAGCAACCCAAGGATGAAGCGAAACCTCATAAAGATGTTAAGTTCATGCTGAAATGTTTTGCTGAAACTTGTTCTTTGCAGGGAATAACGCCTTTAAATTGGAGTGTGGGGTTCTGCAGAGGAATTTCAGAAGGACTGGGCAGTAACACAAGGAAGCACCCCCATCTACTCTGCAGAATCTCACAAATTAGCTGTGTTCATACAGGATTTCAAGGCAATATGGTAGGAATTCCTTAAGAGCCAGGAGGCAGCTGGCTTCCAAAAAACCTCTCTGGTACTCTCTGGAGCTGTGCAACACAGGAAATAAAGGCACTCTGGTCATGTTCAGGTCTTTAAGCCGTCCTCAGCCGGGATTCTGGCGGGGACCGAGTGAGTGAGGGTCCTGCTCTTGGCCTTCAGGGCTGGGTTCAGACAATGACAGAGTTATTTCAGGTTGGAAAAGCCCTCTGAGATCATCAGGCCCAACCATTCCCCCACCCCACTGACCTGTGACACATCCCCAAGTGCCACATCCACACCCTTTTTGAACACTTCTAGGGACAGTGATTCCATCACTTCCCATTTCAATGCTCGACAGCCCCTTCAGCCCTTGCTGGTGTCCAACCTGAGCCTCCCCTGGCCCAGCCTGAGGCCATTCCCTCTCCTCCTGTCCCTGTTCCCTGGGAGCAGAGCCTGACCCCCCCCACCGGCTGCCCCCTCCTGTCAGGGAGTTGTGCAGAGCCACAAGGTCCCCCCTGAGCCTCCTTTTCTCCAGCCTGAGCCCCTTTCCCAGCTCCCTCAGGAGTTCTCCAGACCCTTCCCAGCTCTGTTCCCTTCCCTGGACACGCTCCAGCCCCTCAAAAGCCATGGGGATCCAGCCACCATCTCCAAAGGACTTCAGTATGTGTTCTCTCTCTCTCATTTTTCATCTGCTGTTGCACTCTCACTTCCATCCCCAACACCTCGTGGAGCACACGCAGCAGGAAACTGCTGGGAGTAGGCAAAGTTTACAAGGAGAAGTGGAACTTTTTGATGCTTTTGATCTCTCCTTAGCGAGAAAAGCTTCTTCCCTGTGCTCTAACCATTCCTCTGAGGGCACAGCTCAGCTCAGGTTAGCCGCCAGCTCAGGATGTCGTGGTAAAAACCCTTGCTATGGTGCACTGAGAAGTCAGCACCAGAACAAACCCATTCCCCCAAAATCAATATCAAACCTCCTCCAGTTCCCATGACACAAGGTCAAGAAAAGGCAGAAAGCTTCAGAAAACTCCCTCCAGGACGTTTGTTCAGTCAGGGCACAATCCTAAGGTGTTAAGGGAGGTTTTATTTGGCTGGTGCTCAGCTAAATTCCTGTTTATCCTGGGAACTCAGGATTTGTTCTACTCGCAAAGAAAAGTCTCAAGAACTAAAATAGGAGCAGACACTGATAATTCATCTCATTCTGTCCATCACTGCTGTGTCAGAAAAGATAGTGCAGAGCAATGTACTCTTCAAATTATGTGTCCCTGGCAGCCTTATGAAAATTTGTTAATTTTGTTTGCTATTCAGGTCAATTATTCCACTTTGGTATTAGGAAGTGAAAGGGGAAGTGATAGCCTAGATAGGCTGAGCAGCAGTGGGAAATTCTGGGAAGAATTCATCATAAGAAACAGGAAATCTACCTTGAACCTATGATCTTAATGCAGATCACTTTTACTCTGACAAAGAATCAGAGAGTTTCAATCATTTATGTAATACCAGGGACAAAATTGGCCTCAAAAATGCTAGGATAAACTCTTAAATTAAAGGCATTTTCAGGCTGGACAGAGTGGCAAGAAATACACTGCAAGGAAATAATATATATTGACTGAGGAATTAATAAAAAGACATGTCCTTAACAGTTAGGATATGCTTCCTAAAAGTACACTTAAAGCATATCACTACCAGGCCTGCAGTTTCCTTGACAATTTGGGGTGGTTGGTTAATCTGAACAGAAAGTGATAAGGGGTGAAAATGAAATGCAAGAGAGAGAAGAAAAAAACCCATATATCCACTTCCATTCCAGCTCTGTGGCTCCTGTGTGAGCTGCTGCAGGGGTAATTTATTCTCACCAGCATTTTTTCTCAGTCAGTGGCTCTATGCCACCAGGCCAGGCTGCTTCCTCCCGCTCAGCTCAGAGCTACTGATTGCGTGAGGAAGAGAGAAATCACAATCCAAAATCGGGAGCAACACGAGGATGGGTCACTGCAGTTTGGGCTCTGCAGACCTGAGAGTCTGGGAGTGATTCCCCTAGGGCAGGGACTGGAGGGGTTAGCTCTGCACCCCAACAAACTGAAACACAGAATCATCAGATTATGGAATGGGTTGGGTTGGAAGGGACCTTAATATCACCCCCTTCCACCCCTGCCATGGGCAGGGACACCTCCCACTGTCCCAGGCTGCTCGAAGTTCCAGTGTCCAGCCTGGCCTTGGACACGGCCAGGGATCCAGGGCCAGCCACAGCTTCTCTGCGCACCCTGTGCCAGGGCCTCCCCACCCTCCCAGGGAACAATTCCTTCCCAAGATCCCATCCAGCCCCGCCCTCTGGCACTGGGAAGCCATTCCCTGTGTCCTTTCCCTCCAGCCCCTGGCAATTGTCTCTCTCCATCTTTCCTGCAGCTCCTTCAGGCCCTGCAAGGCCACACTGAGGTCACCCCTAAAATTTCTCTTTTCCTCATTCTGCCGCAATGCACGGGTGAGCCAGAAGCAAACACAACTTTGCAGTTAGGAAAACTTGCAGAATTGGGACATTAACAGCTAAAAACCAAACGAACAAAAACCCCAAACAATTACAAGAGTCAGCTGCTTGTTCTGCGAGACGTCTAAGAGGCAAGGCCGTGGTTCAGAACAGGTCTGGGGAGGGTGAAGGAGGAGGATGGAGGATCACAGGCTCTCAGTATCCCCCCGGCTGGGGAGGAAAGAGCAAACCCCCCACGGGAGTTGCAGACCTGCAACCCACGCCTGCTTCCTTGCAGAGCCGCTTGTCATCGTGCTCTGAAACAGAACGCCCCGACAACAGCAGAACAATCCTTGCGGAGTGCCTCGATTCCCCTTAAAGGCTTTCGGTGAGATGCAAGGTTTTCATTCTGCGTTCAGAATGTATTTCAGAGTGGAGTCGTGCGCTTGAATCCTTTTATTCCCGGTTTGGGGGGGCCTGCCCTCTAGTGCTGTGCGGGTCCGGCTCCCGGAGGGAAAACCATCGGGAATCCTGGAACCGAAGGGTTCGGGGTGCCGCGTTTGGATTTGCAGCAGCAGCAGTCTGCCACACACACGCCCGAATCAACGTCTTGCCTCCTCATTTCACTATTTAAATACAATTTAAGTTTACCTGGAACGGTGGAAAGGCAGCCTGTAAATGCAGGGTCACGATTCAGGAGGAGCAGCCTCTCCTTTTTTAATGAAGTCACAGTTTTCCAAGCCAACTCTCTGCAGAAATCCCAGATTTGGCCCCTGCTGGCATAACACAAACACGTAATTTTTAACCCTGCCATTATGTAAAGGATGCCTAAGCATTTGTGCACATCTAACACAAAATATGACAGCGCTAAAAATCTTGCGTATACTTCGTCCAGAACACGTATCAATATAAAGAGGATTTTGATTGACTGTATCTCGAGGTTTCAGTGCCAAGGCTGTGGGTGTAGCAGCACACAGATCTGCAGATAAGGCAGTGAGAAGAGCAATAATGAAAGTAGATAGCTGGAGGAGCAAATTTCTGAAATCAGGAGACACAAACACACACGTTCCTAAATTAATCAGTAGAATTTTCAGGTGGGCAGCTCAGGGGGAAAATACTTCTCTCTAAAAAAAGGCCCTGTTTTGTGAAAGCATTTACATTGAGTTATGCACGTTTTAAATTTTATTCTTTCCTTATCAGTACTTTAGGAAATTATTTAAATAAATATATTGTTACCAATTTCTGACTGTTGGTCTTCTCAGTGTAATGAAAAATGTTACTTTCAGTAAACTAATGAATTCTGTGATCAGTTCAGAGGTGGTTTCACTAGTGCTTTCATTATTTTTATATAACATTTAATATAAAGCCATATATATGTATATAGGCATCAACTCCTTTTGAAAATATAAAATAGATCCACTGCAAATAATTTGAACTAAACCCAACCTCAATGTTTGATTTTTTTGAGTAGGTTTTTGGACCATCTGAAGAAGGACAGATTGTTTCCAGTTTTTGCCAGGGAAGCAAATTAGCACACGTAGTCACTTGTTCAGGGGACTCTGACTGCTCCAGATCCTCTGCTCTTGTTTCAGGATCCATGACAACTATTTCTCCTTTTTACCAGCCAGACGAGTGAAACCTACACCAAAAACCTCCATCTGACCTCGTTTCCACCGAAGAAATGAAATAATTTAAAATGGAGCTGATCGACTTCAGCCTGTCCCCTGTACCTCTGGCAGGTGGTGGCCCCTGGGCAAGGACCTGAGCCAGGAGTCCCAGGCACAGCCCTTCTCCCACCAGGACCCCCTGTGACCCCAGACCACCCTCAGTGTCCCACCACTGTCCCCCTTGGCAGGTCCCGGGCTGCTCCCCCATGCGCAAATCAGCTCCTACACCCCCTGAAATGCCTTTTGGGGAGGGCAAATTTGGGGCAGGCATTTTTTGGCAGACTCATTTTGGCTGGAGTGGGTTTAGGAGTGTTCATAGCTGCAGGTGTCAGGAGGAAGGAGGAGAACAGCCCCAGCAGTGGGGCAGAGCAGCCTTCACTCAGCACAGCCCTCCAGCCATCACCCAAAAAAATCTACCTCTGACCCCTCCACCTGAACTTTCTCTCTCATCCAAGAGGAGAAATAAGTTCTTGTAACATATGTTCTCCTCCCCAGATTTGGGGAAATGGATGCCAGCTCACCATACCTGGATTTTTCTGCTCAGACACGGTGAGATTTTCACCATCTTTCCTGTGAAACATCCCCTTGAGTGTAAGTAACAGCCAGAGCTTGGTCCCTTTTGGGTAAGGATTGTACAAATATGGCAAATATACATAAGAGCAAATTTCATTCTGTTACATATGAACTCAGTAGTTGATTTTTGCTCATTTAAACCCCAGTTGTTAAGTTACTCAAGTTAATTAAAAGTTCTAAGTTTTAATTGTTAATGTTGATGTTAATATTAATGAAATTAAGAATTTTTGAATGTTCTGAAATGTTCCCAAGTTGTTCCCTACTCCCCTGTTCATGATTTGAAACTAGACTCGTGACTTTCTCTTTAAATGTTCAAGATTTACAATTTTTCTACATTTCACATGTAAGTTTATGTTCTCCTCAGTTAGAAAATGTATTTTCTGTATTTATTTTGCACTTTAATATAAGTTTAAATAAGTTTTAACCCATGTAAGGGACTGAAGGCATCTCCAGTTAACCAGGCATATTAAGAGCAGATTTCTAAAAATAACACCCTCACTGCTCCTCTGTCACCGGACTCCATGGTAACCATGAATACTGATGAGGCTCCTTCCCGCCAAAACCCTACCCCTAGACAACGACCGAGCCATTGGTGGGAAGGAGTGACCTCATTGGAGAAAGCTACCAATGATGTGGGGCCATGGAGGCGGGACAGGGGGCAGGCAGGGGCGTTCCTGGGCGGGGCAAGCCCATTATAAAAAGCCCTGTCACAGGCTCGCAGGAGCTTTTTCCTCCGGAATAGCCTGGAGAAAGCCCGGTATCGGAGGTTGGCCTTCACTCCCTTGTGGAACCTTGCTTATAGATCGAGCTCTCAGCTTAACTGAGAGCTCACTCCGGTACCGCAGCCCTCTGCTACAGGGTCCTGCGCCGTGCTGGCAATTCTTTTTTTGTTACTGATCTCCGATCTGGTGGCCTGGGTTTTTACAACTTTTTGTTCTTTTCTTTTATAAACTATCAATACAACCAACTTTAATTTTTAATAAAATAATTTTTAGTGCTTATCTCGGACTCGAGATTGTCTCTTTTTCTGACACATTCCCTCAGAACTGACACTCACAGCCCATTAATTCCTATTCTCCTATTCCCTCAGGTGCTTCTCCACCCCTTGTTTTTACTTTTGTCCACACAGAAACTCCTGTCATCTTCATTTCAAAACATACACACACAGGTGTCAACAAGCTTCTCAGCTCTGGAGGTATGAGGGCCCTTGCAGGACATCAGCATCTTCCTAATGTTGAAAATCCCAAGTGGTTGAAATTCCCAGCATGTTGGAAATCCAATCAGCTAGCTGTATAAGTTGATTCCAGCTATCACTTATCACTAATTCTGACAGAAATAAGACAAAAATCATAATTTCCCCAGCAGCAACAGTAGTCATCTAAATATCTTGACTTAGGAGCTCAGAGCTCTGGCTGGAGCTCCATGAGACATCTACAAATAGTGTTTTCTTTTTGCCATAGCCTTGGACAGACACAGCTTCTTGCACACAGGTTTTTGAGGGTCAGCAATGCACCCTTCCTTTAATGCAAAATGTGGTTTTCACCTCAGCGTAAAATTTGGTACCTGAGTCTTTAATCCTAAAACTGATAATTACTTTGAAAGCATTGACAAAGCTGCTGTCTTTTTCTGCCTTTTTACAGTTCACACATCCCATAGAGAGTATTAAGGCCACTGATATGAGAGGTACTCTGGAAAATTTCCAGAGTGTATTGATGACTGGTTCTCTCTCTGAAAGTGAGTAAAACACATCTCTGTGACTCCTTGTCACTTTCCTTCTACGCCCCCTTTCCACCAGGCATTTTCAAAGCAGGCTTTTCTATCTCTCTGCCTATTTGTTTTCCCGAATCTTAGATCATTATTTGCATTCTCCTGCTTTTGTCGGGCGACAGACAGATCTGAAGTCAGATTTTAAATAGTGGAGAATAACATCAAGATCAAATTCCACATCTATGTAGCATGCTGTGTTGAAATAACCATGGGCTAATAGGAGCCTTAAAAATGAACTAATGAAAATCAGCCAAAAGACAGAAGAGATGAGGGGAAACAAATCTATTAGCATTATCTGGAAACTTGATCTTGAAATTTGGCTGCCCTTTTGTCAGGTTAATATAATCGGATAAGGCTGTGAAAATACAGATAGTAATTAGCATCTTTAACTTGGAATAAATGGACAAGTAATTCAATACTGGAAATATATTCCATTTTGTCTCTATTTGTGCAGAATATGACAAAAGATTAACTATCTCCAAGGTTTCCCAGTTGCAACTGAGAGCTATTTGTAATAATGGGAAGACTGTGGTATTTCATTTCTCAGAAAACAGTTATGTGATTTCTCCTGTGCTGAGGTACGGTGATATTTCATGTATAAGGAGTCCCTGTTTGATAAATCACAGAGCATAGCCGGCTGCAAAATTCCTTTATACCTTGAATAAGCAAGGTATATACCTCCATCACAGCAACTAGTGCCACAGCACTCATTTTTATGTTCTTTGGGAAAAGAGGAGAGCTTTACGATGAGAACATTACACACTTTATTTATTTATTTCCTGCACTAAAAATCCTTACTTGCAGCTCAGGGACCCCTGTGCCCCTCTTGAACATCTGTCATTCCCAGGAACTCAGCTGGCACCTCCATGCTGGCTCCTTGTAGACACTCTCTGCTCTGATTTGTCTCCTTTTGCTCAATTTGACACACCCAAACTGTTTTGTCTCCTCTCAGGCCACCTCCTTGATGTCTCCTGGTGAAATGTCAGCTCCCACCTCCAAGGTACTGGAACAAAGCTCTGTCTCCTCCCTCAGCCCCCCTCTACTGCTGGTCACCCCTGACTTTCAGGCTGGGACCAGGTCAGACATCCTTCCACATCCCTTTTTGCTTGTCCTTTCTGGCAAAGCACTTCTCTGTTAACCTCAGCTTTTTGCTCCCCAGTCCTGGGAATGGCAGCGTGATGTTTTCCTGGCACATGAGGCTTCTGTGGTCCTGCTTCCCCGTCAGGCGTGTTCCTGCTGACCTGCAGGAACCATTCCTGCATGCCACTGCTTTCCCATCCTTCACAAGATGCTTTTCCCTCTCTCCTGACACAAGGTTCATTATTTTAAGCTGATCTGGGGCACTGACAGTCTTCTCCTCCTTCTTCTTGTCCAGATGCATGGCTGAAGCCCCTTCCACTTACGTCTGACACTGTCACATGACAGTAAAAGATGTTAATGCCTCCAATTAACACCCACATTTAATCATTGTGCACAGACAGAGTATAGAAAGGAGATTTTTTAAGCTGCCAGTGACAAAATAGACCAACTTCTTCATTTATGAAGCTGTTGTTTGGGTTTCCTTGTCCTCAGATCCTCTTTGTGCATTTAAATGTTGAAAGAAAACGTTTGTTGAAGCAATTCAAATGGAGCTTTCGTGGTGTTTCACCAAACACAACTTCAAAATCAGAATTTGTCATTGATGAACCCAGTTTCAGGTTTGGCTCTGTTCCACTGTGCTTTCCTGACAGAACCATCAAAGAGCTGGGGGAAGACGGGGGAATGTTATTTTAATTCTTGAAATGTTTATTTTTAGATAAACCTCTTGATTCAGCAGCAAGCACGGGAATAGAAAGCTCACATCCAAAAAAAGAACTTACATCTAGAAGAACTGTACGTCTTCTTCTGCTTAATTCTTCTCTGACCTTAAAGTTCCCAGCTTCAACTGTACCTGAAAGAAAAGCACTGCATGTGTGGAGGCGTGATCCACAGAGGCAAATCAAGAGGATATTATGAGATGCTAAAATCAAACTGCAGACCCAGAAAGCCCAGGTCTGATAAGCAGGTCCTGGACTGTCAGCATCCTAAAGCTGCAGCATGACCTCATCGAGAGGCTCGCAGCAGTCACACCTCATTTATCCACCCAGCCCCTGGCAGATCCAGCAGATGTGATAAAAGGAGAGGCTGCAGAGCAGCAGATGGTGGACACGGAGCTGGAGGATCTCTGGGGAGCAAGCTGGTGGGCAAAAAGCACCGTGCAGGAGCCCAGCAGTTCCAGCAGACACTGCCCTGGCACCTGCAAAGGCTCATCCTGGTGCCTCAGACGTCAGAGAGCCTCTGGATGCAGTTGGGATGGGGTTAGGAGGTCCCGGTGCCATCCAGGCACAGGCTCCATCCATCTCCTCACACAGGAGAGATGCCACTCTGCCCAAGCCACTCTGAGCAGCCCATAACACCCCCAGCATGTGTACGTTTGCTCCCTGGTGTGGCTGCCTGCACTCTCCAGACTCCAGACACCTTGTTACACCTCCAAAGTGTGTGTTTGGTGCAGCCTCACCCACACAGGATCCTCTGACTCCCTCTCGGTTGGGCTGGTGCTGAACCAGTCAGCTCGTCAAGGAGGTTCTGTGGAAAGAGTTTTCTGCTGCAAGGAAGGGTAGCGAAAAACTGCAATTGTAGCTCTGCCAGGAGAAAAAATACCTATTTCATTAGTTTGTTCCCCCTGAACAACAGCTTCAACAGCTTCACATTTCCATATTCACACAACAGAATCAGAGAATCATGTTGGAAAACACCTCTAAGATCACCAAGTCCAACCATTAACCTAACCACATGTCCCTTAAGCAACTAAACCCCCTTCAGGCAGCATAAAAAGGTGATGAGAAAACACACAGCATGCAGTCCTAGGGTTTCAGTGCACCTACCTGTTGAAATCAAAATTTGAGTTAAAAACCTGAAGGGTAGTAGGTAAACTCTGGTATAAGTTGCTAGTAAAAGTAGATTTTTGTTGACTTTGTCATGTGAGCTGAGCAACAAGAGATTGCAAGTGGGATGCAGCTGAGTCTCATGAATGAGATTTTGTGTGAATACAAGAAGAAATTTTGCCGTGTCCCAAGCTCCAGTACCCAAAATTCTCTTCTAGAAAACATCAGCCTGCCTCAAAGCAAAGCTTAGAGCTGATGGTTTTGGTATGGCTTTCCCACAGCCTTGCTGAATAAAATAAAACTCAGGAAGCAATTCCTTGGAAGATTCCAGGGCTTGCAAAAGAAAACCTCTTCGGGTGTGTTCACAAAGCCTTCTTGTAGCAGAGAAAGTTGGTCAATGCGAAACACAGAGAGCATTTTCTCGCAGCCCCCTCTAAAGCAGATGAAAAGCGTAAGTAGATTAACACCTGTGCATCTCTTTCCAGAGGGGAGCAGTTATGTGGAGGTGACATTAAAACCAGTGAAGTGTTCAGCGTTACATTCAAGTTTCCAGAAGTGAGTGCTGGAAGACGGGAAACAATAATGTTTTAAGAGGTCTGTGAAAGGGTCATTGTGCTGGTGTTCCTCCACATTAAATCACACATTTGTCAGCGCGTCTGCAGACCACAAACCATCCCAAACTTCCTTAGAGTTGCAACCTGGAGTCCGTATGGTAAAAAATTCAGTTCCCCAGGAGCCCACTTCACAGGATACCTTTGTTTGTTAAAACAAATATACTGTTACATACTTTTCCTTCGCAAAACAAAAGCGATTGTTATCTCCACGAGACCCACAGCACTCACCTCAGGCTCCAAGAGGTAGACGACAGCAGCCTGGTTGTGAGAGCCCTTCACTACAGCAAAGACATGTATCCATTCAGCTGCACAGCTCGGGGTGTTTTTAGCTTGGACCTTCAATGTTCCACAGTCAATTTTGCTTCAAAATTCATGTACACACCTTAATGTATGAAAGTGTTGGTTTGTTTTTCTCCTAGGGGAAGCTGAGTGCTGAAAACCCAACCAGCTTAAAATAATGAAATTGGAAGTAAAAGTAATCATTGAAAGGCCAAGCTCATCGATGAATTAGTTTTCTGTGCAGTGGACCAGCATACAATGTCTCATTATTTGCTTGCCTGTATATTCAGAGGCAAGAAAAAGGAAAAGAATCATCCCTCCTCAAGTCCAGTGGCTTGGCACTGAAATTGCAGGAATGAAATAAAATGCAAGTAGCTGCATTCTTCCCCAAAGGTATCACTGTGCCCCCCATGCCTTAAATACAGATGTCAATGAGCCCATGCAGACCTAACCCCTTTCTGTCTACCCCCCTTAAAACACCTTCTGGTTTACTGACCATATTTAGACCCTTTGGCAGTCTATAAAAAGTGCTACATGATCTTAGCTGCACTAAAACCAGTCAGAGTTACACCCTATTTCACACTTACGGTGAAAAAAACCTAATTTCCTATGGAGGGATTGTCAAAGGTGCCTGAGGGCTGGATCTACAAAGTGATTTTAAGATCCTAAGCCAAATTTCCATGCACAGATGGCATCTACAAAGGGACTGGATTCACAAAGCGGATTTGGGTTCAGCTTTTCAGCAGCTCACTCCTACCAGGACCCATAGATTTGGATCTGCTGTCCTCATGGAGCAAAGGAGGAGCTCCACAATGAGGTAAAAGTCACGGATGAGCTCGAGACGAGAAGAGTTCAGAGCATCATCCTTTTCCCAGTGCCTTGGCCATTACAGACCAACAAACCCATGGCTGTTGACAAACGAGTGGCAGAGCCCTGTGCCACAAGGCAGGGGCTGCCACAAACACACAGACAATTCCCCCACAATGGGAACAACGGCAGGGAAGAGAACAAACATACATTTTAATCTGTGTTTTTCACTGGAGATGCCAAAAGAAGAACTCCATGCTCTGTCAAAACTGAAATGCTCTTCAGAGCTGATGTCTCTGGAAATAAGTTTTCAAACTTCCGGCTGATGCAGCCTTCCCAGGGCAGGTTATGTTTATCAACACCTCCAAATTCACCTGTTGCATGGTCAGCTGACAATCTTCCCAAACCTTATAAACTAGGTTTGAAAACTGCCAAGGTAAAACTAACCAGGTCGTGTGGAAACGAAGTATTTATTTCTGTGCATTAATGAGAAGGGTAAAGAAAAGATAAAATTTACTTAGCTCAATAGGATTCAACAATTAAATATTAATGACATGGAGCACTTACTCTCTTAACATCTGCCAAGAATTATCTGTTTTAAAGAGATTTAGCATAGCTCAACAGAGTTAATCATCCCTCAGAGGAGCCATTTTGAAAAAACAGGTTCTATTTGCCAAGGTTCATCCTAAGAAACTATCAGAATTTTACTGGAGGCTCCTGACTTCAAAACCCAGTCACTCCAGGATGGGATTCCGCGAAAAATGGGGAACCAGAAATCTAGCCATATGCCATAGTTCACCCCAGATCCATAGCCCCCCTCAATCCCAGAGTCTCCTGGGAACATCAGAGAGGGATTTATCTCCCTAACTTCAGTCATGAGATGAAAAACAACCTTAAAGCACCTTTTTTGTCTTCCTTAACTGTGGAGGATATCTAAGGTGATTAGACCAGACATGCGAGTCCATAATAGAACGATGAAAAGTTGAAGTGTCCCGTGTCCTGGAGCCTTCCAGGATAACTCACTCTACATCTAGATGGTGACAGGTTGAATAACACTCTCCATATAATCTCCTCTACTCGTTGTATGGAGGGGGAGTCAGAGCCAAGAGTCAAAGCTCTGAAAGGAGATTTTGGCTCACGTAAGATTAACTAAATTATGAGCTCACTGCTGCATGAGGGTGTGCAGAGAGGAGCTGAAAGACATAGGAGCAAGGAGGCAAGAAAGGAGACCAGAGGAGAATACTCAGGGTTAGCCTGGCTCTGTTGGGTGGCTTGAACAGATACAAGAGATGCTTTTTGGAAACATGAACAATGCTCATAATCCCAGTGCCCTGTTATGGCAGAAGAGAGCCACATGGCATCCCACAACAGGCACCCCAAATGCTCCAGGTTTGACATGAAACAGGGCTGTGGAAAGGCACAGATTTTCATCAGAATGGTTACATTTCACACTTCAATCCGCAGACACTGTAAAAACAAGAGATTGGGTTTTATTCAAATCTGCTGAGTAAGTCCTATTCCAAGGCATGTCCAAGAGCCACTGAGCAATATCTTAAAGAAGGGTTGTTACTTTCATGCGGCTTAAAGCCACAAAGAGTGGGACAGTTTGGAAGTGTGAGAGCTTCTCAGATAGGCTTCCTTTCCCCCAAGGGATGAGTAACCAGGGTTCACATGACACCAAATTTGAAGGGTCATGAATTTAAGGTGCCAGATTACAATTGCACTGAAAACACACAGCTGTTTTCACCCAAAAGCTAGCTTACGGTTTTTTGCCAATTTTCCCAGAACTGCCACTTGACTGGAAGTGACTGTAAAAGAACAGTGCTGCTCTGAGGCAAACCAACCATGTAGCTGAGACAGTTCTCCTATCTGATCATCTGAGGGGTTTTTATCAGTCAGCCAGAAAGATGTCAGCCCTACAGGGGATGAAATGTGTGCATTAATTTCTTTCATGCTTTGTCCTTTGCTGCATCAGGAAATGGGAGCAGCAATCAGGTCTGTGTTGGTGGATGGGCAATTCAGCTCATGTCGCATCTTGCAGCTACCACAAGTTTAATAGGTTGAACCCTGACCTGTCTTCTGACCGGGCAGCTCCAGAGCTGTCAGACACCCTAAAGCTTTCCTGCACTGGTGTAGAGTTTAAAAATGTTTTCTAAGGAGTCACTTCACAGCGATCGCGTCAGCTGTACAAAATTAATTCAAAGAAGGAAATTCACATACCGGAACAACTCTTGTTGTTTCATCTTGTGCATCAGTCAACAATAAATCTGAGATAAAGCCATAAGAAGCATGAAGGATTGCGTGCAATCACTGGAGTGTACCCCAAGCTCTGAAAATGCCCCCTTGTTCACCTTTAACGTATTGAATTCCCAAACCGTCTCGGTTTGAGTCTCAGCTGCAGATTTCCTTGACCTCTCAGTCACTTTGTCTCAGGCATTTTGTTTCCATTTGATGATGATGGAATTAATTTGGCCTGTGTGCTGGGATGCCTACTTACTGGCTGGAACTCCAATGGCTTGAGAAAAAATCCCACACAGCCTTGAACTTGAGCTCTCTTTTCATGAGGCATACAACAGAAGAGCTGGAAAAAATATATGTAAGCAGGAGAAAACCAAAGGGCAGTGACAACTGCAACTCTGCCCAGCAGAGAGAAGGTATGAAGGCTCCTATAACTCGGCCCATCATTTGTTTATGGTGTGCAGGTCACCATAAAAAAATCCCGAAGAAGGGATTTAATAATTTCTGTGAAAGGATGCGGATCTGTTTCAAAGTAGTTTTCTACCACAGTTACTTCAGGGCCACTTTTACATCCTGCTCTTTCCTTTTCAATTTTGCCTTCCTTCAACAGGTTGGCCTGTTCAACAGTGCAGAAAACCAGTCGTGTTTGGTTCCAAGTTGCAGAGCAGGCATCAGTGGAAGTTTAGGTCCTTATTTAGAAAATATTCAAACCCAGCTGGAGTTTCTCAGTTTCCTTTCACTGCTCCCTTCAAACATTGAACCCCCGTGATTGTAGAGCAGCAGAGACAAAATATGAACTGCCCGGAGAAGCTGTGGCTGCCCCAAATTTCCAAGGCCAGGTTGGACGGGGCTTTGGAGCACCCTTGGGTAGTGGAAGGTGTCCCTGCCCATCAGGACTACCCAAAACACTAAATGTAGGCTGGTGCCGGGATTTGAGAAACAATTTGTCGTGGCTTTTGCTAGTAAAAAAAAAATTAAAAAAAAAAAAAGCCACCAATCACTCTGTGGTTGACAATGAAGGAATGAAAACTTGGGTTCAATGTTTGTTGAGTGTAGCAACAGCTCTTCAGCATGTCGGGAAAGGACACAGAACCACAGAACCATGAAGGCTGGAAAAGACCTGGAGACCATCGAGTCCGACTGTCAACCCAGCACCATCACTATCGACCCATGTCTTCAAATGCCAGATTCACACGTTTTTGAACACATTCAGGGAATCCACCTCTGCCCTGGGCAGCCTGTTCCATGAAGGAATTTTTCCTCCTGTCTAATCTAAAGCTACAGTGCTGAGAGTAAGGGCAATGTTTTGGTGAAATCGTTGTTCTTTTGCAAACAACAAAGAACGTGCTGCTTTGCAGTGAGTGGCACTGAAGTGAAGTTAATGCCGAAGCAAGCTGAGATTTGTATTTCAGATTACATAAATTGGTTCTAGCCCACTGAGGATGACGGAGCACTGACAGCACACAGAGACATATCCAGCCCTGCTGCTTCCTGCCGCAGCAAGGACTTCAGGCGACGTTTTCTGTCTGCCCCAGGTTTTGGATTTGTATAAAGTTAAAAAAACAAACTGCAGCTGAATCAGAACTGCTGCATTTCACAGGGCATCTAAGAAAGCTCTGGGGATTACAGCTCCCTTACTATTTTGACACAGAACTTTACCTCCGAGCAGCTTCTTTAAAAAAATAGTCTAAAGTTTGCTCAAGAAGTAACAAATGTTTTGATTAAACCAGTCTGAGCTTGAAACCAAAGTATAAACTCAAGAAGTATATGTAGTTTCAGATCTCATTTAAACATTTCAAACGGATTTTTAATTGAGCTCTCTTTATTCCCTCTCACTTCCTTGAGAAACAGACTATTTCATATTTTAGAAAGACAACTTACAAAAAATAAGACACTCGAGGTGTCCACAGCTGCAGCTTCAAAGCTCCATAGGAGAAATGCATGTTTCTGTCACATGTATATACCTGATTTACTTGTAGCAAGGATTTTCACACACAAAAGTGAACATTACATGACTGCAGTGTGACTTTCTTAATCCTGAAAGCGCCAGTGTGTTTCACTCCTGGTGTTTTCTTTTTTGTCCCCAGGACAAAGAATAACACAAAAATGATTGCTTCCCTGCTGTCACCTTCTGTGAAAAAAGGGATTCTATTTCAGTGCCTGGTACATGGGGGCCTTGGAGAGTTCTGCTGTGATGGTGTGTGAGCTGAGTTTATTTGGTCATATATTATTCTCACTTGATATTTACGTGCTGCTGTACTGTGGGAGAAATTAATCACACTGCGTTTATCAGAGATAAGCTAATCCAACCAAAGCCCATGCTTTAGCAGGCACAGAGCTTCAGAGGACAGCAGTAAATTATAACTGGATTTGATTAAGAGGTAATTAGCTAAACCTGTTTACCTTAACCTTTGCTGCAACTGTTGTTTTTACTAGGAGAAGAGTATCATTAGATTGTGCCTGGGATACAAGTTATGGAGCGTACACCACTTCTCACTGTCCGGTTTTCATCTGTTATTCGAGGAAGAGGTAGAAAGGTCAGAATCAGACTGCTATTGTACAATCCTCCTGAGATGAGAGCAGAAAGTTTCCTTGACAGAGACAAAATAAGCCATGAAGAACAGTAGTTTATTTTTCAGTAGGATGGAGGGGGAGTCAAAAGAACACATGTCTACAGCCCTAGACAGACTTTTGGAATAATTCAACTGTCTCAGTAGATTTGAGAGCCATTTGAACTCGCTGAGCATTTTGCAGAAACAGGGAAGAGTATGCCAATTTGCTGCAGACTGCAAAGTAGCACAGCTGAGAGAAGAACTGGGTGAATATATTTTCCAGTGCACTGCATTTTCATAAATTATTTCTAAGCATATCCACTCAAGAGGATTAAAAGAACCATAGGAAACCAGGCCTTAAATTGCTTTATAGTCATTTAATTGACCAGTTGAGATCACTTAGTTAAAATAAGGGTTTAGATCAGCCTGAGCTCTTGGCTTATTCATAGCATTCACCTAATTTGTAATCACATTTGAGAATGGTGTAGATTTCTGTTCCTTGCCTGAGGGAACATCAGCTTCACAACAGAGGGCAGATAAAACAAACATGGTTGCTGAAGGACAAGAGATAAACTTGGTTTACAGTTTTTGGTTAAGCACATAGAGATTTAATTCCCCAGTTTTGATTCCTAGAACCACTCTAAGAGATCACTCCCACACACTCAAATAATTACTTTTACCCCACTTGAAATAGGATGATGGCTTCAGAACGCATCTTCAGCCACAGGTTTTCCCATGAGCTCCCTTACATCCCAGAAAAACAAACGAGGTTTCCAGACAACTCCCAAGGTCTCACCTCAGCCAGGCTGCTTCTAGGTGAGGAGAGAAAGTTTTAAAATTTTAAAGCATTACCCACCCAGCAAATCTTTTTTTTTGCTTAGCCCAACAGGGCTCAAGCTCAAAGATCCAGAGCCTGTATTGCAAAAAAAAAAAAGGCAATTTCACACACAGTTCAGGCATTAAGGGGGGAAAAGGATGCACCAGTTATACACATTCTCATGTAAGCTCAGCCATAAACCTGATAATTTAACTGCATTTTTCTACCTGAGAGCAGTGGTTGTTGCTTATCTTTGCTTTAGCCTGGCCAGCTAAGAAGAAAGAACTGTACAATGTAGCCTGATTCTCACTCAAAGGAATATCACTTATTCCTGCAGCAGAAAAAGTGTTATGGGTCTCCCATCTGGTTTCCTGAAATCTTACTGGCACCAGAGGGGAGAACTACTTGAAATGTGGTAGAGTCTTGCAAGGAAAAAGGGGGTTGACTTGCTGCTCCACGAGTTTCCTATGCTGTTCAGCCTTTGTGTGGGCTGGGGGAAGCACTCCAGACCTCACATCTGGGGGTTTGAACTGCTCCTGATTGTCCTAAGGAGAAGAGTTTTACATCCCCTGGCAGCGTGGGCAGCCCAGTTTACACCTCCACTGGGTAATCACTGAAGTGGCTAAAGCTGAAATTCCACCTAGGTATTGGGAATGGCAGTGATTCAAGCCACAGGAAGGGGTTTATAGGCTAAAAATCGTCTATTCATGGCATATTGCTAAAATTCCTCTGAAACAAAGAAATAGGTGCTCTGTCTTTTTCCATCTGTAGGGGTTTTGTCATTCCTGGTCAGATTTGATCTTCAGTGGAGTCTCTGGATAGACAGAATAGAAACACTGGAGATAATATGTTTATTATTTATGTATTGGGCAGTTTTCTCCTTTAAGTCAAAATAGGAGACTAAAAGTGAGAGGGAAATTGTGTGTGAGCACATGCACAAATGAGTCTTCTCTGTAGGCAGTAACTTGATTTCTTCTCCAGGTGGAACTGACTAAATTTCACAACAAGAACAGTTTGGAGATCAGGTTTTTTTAGCATTATAAAGAATTCTAGTTATCTCACAGAGTAATTTTTTTTAAATGGATGTAAGAATTTCACTTAGCCCTAGGAATTATTTTAAGCATGAAAATTCAAAATGTCTTGCTCTGAGCTCTCTAAAAGAATTAGAAATGTTCATAAGTCTCAGAGGTGTCAGGTAAATTGCTGATATCTCACAGGCACTTTCTTCACCTCAGGAAGTGGCATAAAAGTCACTTGATGTAAGCTCAGTTGCTGAAACGCTGTGATTACAGTGATTCCTGCCAAATTATACAGGCTTATTTTTTCCTTGATGAAAGATTTTGGATGGAGGGAATCATCTTTTCATCCTTGGGCTGGAGAGCACCCAACTCAGAAGTGTTCTTGCTTCTGACCAGTACCATTGCACAAATAAAAGCAATAAAATAGTTGTGAATAATAAAACAAAGATTATAATAATATAATACTATTTAAAATATCTTATAATTCTATAACAAAAATGCAGTGAGACTGTCCCTTTGGTGTGCATTTTGCTGTGACCAGAGATAAACAAAAAATGGGTATCAGTACAAAGTTAATATTGCTGTCTTCCAACCCACAAGATTAAACAGGATGCTAGCTCCAAATCTTTTTAATTTTTTTTTCATGAAGCAAAGCAATTAATTTTGAAATCAGTTGTGTTTGGATAAAACCCCGTGTTCTTAGAAAGGCTTTCCTAAGTCCTGGCATCTTTAGTGGAACAGAAAACCATGCCAGTAAAACAATATTAATAAAGTCCCTTAAATACAGCCAAGACTTGATATTCATCATAAACATAAATGTTTAGAGGCAGACGCGGAGATCTCAAATAGAAAAAGGAAAAGTTTAAATGTTTTTTACATAAAATTTTACCATTTATGTTAAGAATTTAGAATTAGTGTATTCACATTGGGTTTGATTGCTGGCTCCTGACTTTTGAGGCTATGTGGCTCAAAGGAGGAGCTTTTCACTCATTTTGAAAGAAAACATCCTAGCATTTTCAATAAGATAAATATAAAAAAATCTGATAATAACTACAGAAGTGAGACACAGATGTTGTGAGTCCAAGTTTGTGTGTATGTCTCTTCTCTACATCCCCTGTGCAGCCAACTGAGCATTCAGAGCACCAAAGATTACCTTTTGTGTCAGAAAAATATTGTGAGGGGACGTATTTTGGCTGCTCATGAAAGAGGTTTTGACCGGAAGTAAGACATTTCATGCTGGTTCTCTCTTTTTTATGTGTGCTCAGCTTCCATTTTTCGTTTAATATTGTTAATTATTCCTCACACTGGATGTGTGAACTGCATTTGCAGTTCTTCAGGTCTTCTGAGTGTGTGACTTTACAGACCCATGCTGGAATTATTTCACATTTTCCCTTGCATCAGCAGTTTTGTGCTGGGTTTCAAAATCCTTGGATACTTTCATTAAACTCCTTTTTTTTCTTTTGTAAGCCAGATCCTTTAAACAAGATTAGTCAAGGCTGAGCCTGTGCCACTGGCTTCCAGTGCCAGTTCATGGGGATGTCTGATGGCAGAGTTGGTTTTCATATACATTTGTACTGCTCTTTTCCACCCAGGAGTAGGAATTCATGAGCCTTGCATTTTCTCTCATGGCTCCACTTTTTATGTGCTGTTTTTAAAGACTATTCATGGGACAACATCAAGAAACTCCTTCTTATATCGAAATATATCACCAAATGCATTGTTTCTCTCACTTCTAGATCACTGATTTCCAGGGACAATCAATGTTCAGAACAAGATAATTTAATTTTAAATCATCCCTAATACATCTAGCAAGAGGTGTTGGATATTTTACACACAGAAATTCAAACACATCATAAAAGCATGAGAAAGCATCACATTAGTCTGGTGAGGGAGAGCCTCTCTCCTTCAGGTGTTCACCAGTTAAGGGTTCTTGAACTGAGGAAAATCAAAAAAAATAAAGTAGGTGGTGCTGGGCAAAGAAAAGTGTCTGTGGATTTCAGTGCAGACACACACCTGAAGCTTTCAGAAGTCATGGGTGTGGCAGACAAGGTAAATTATTGATTGCAGTCCCCAGTGTGGTTTATTTGGTACCCGAGGTCCAGGTGATCTGGTACTGCATCTGACTGTGCTGCTGGTGACTCCAGGGGGAGAAGGACGCCTGTTGAATTTAGGCAAAACCCAAAAAATGCCTGCTGAATTTAGGCCAAGCCTGAAAACACCTTTTGATCCCGTGAAATCTCTGCCCAGGTCTCAGAGAACCAGATGCAGAGACTCTTGTGGATTCTGTGGGAGAACAATGTGAGCTGCAAGAGGAATTGCCTCCCAAAACAACAGCTGCTTTAGGCATTATTAACTGTTAGGAGAAATCTTGTGGTTTCCTGGCTTCCAGGACAGTGACAGCACTGTCAGTCTCCTATTTGCCATAGCAAATGTCATGCTAAGCTGCACCTCCACACCTATTTTCTGAGGGCAAGTGCCATCCCACCCAGTTTCATTCGCTGAAAACCCACAGTCTTGCCTAAACCAGCACTCTCTTGTTCCTCTGTGGTCAGAGGGAAGAGACAGCCCCTTTTCATGACTGATTCCTCCTGCCCTGAGCCAGGATGGATGTGAGAAATCCCCTCTGGAGGGGTCTGCTTCTCTTCTCCAAGTTCCCAGCCACTGCAGCTCAGGCCTGTGACCTCCCCTGGTATGCCAGCAGTGTCATATGGGAATCATAGAATTACCAAGTGTGGAAAAGTCCTCTGTGACCATGGAGTGCAGAGCTCTCCCCGTGCTGTCAAGCCCACCCACGTCCCCACGTGTCACATCCCATGTGGCTTTTGAGCACTTCCAGGCCTGGTGACTCCATCGCTGCCCTGGGCAGCCTGTTCCGATGCTTGTCAGCCCTTTCAGTGAAGGAAACATCCAATCTAAACCTCCCCTGGCAGAACTTGAGGCTGTTTACTCTTGTCCTATCACTTGGTACCTTGGAGAAAAGATTGACTGGAAACGCCAAGGAAAGGTGAACCAATGCATGTGACAAGAGCTCAGGGACAAATGTTTTCTCTCACGACCCTTCTGATCCCCAGAAATATCCCTGAAAATGTCACTGCGATCAAGGTACCACTCCTGGGTTCCAGCTGCGAGGAAGGATAGGAAAAATTGAATTTCTTTCATGGTATCAAAAATGGACTCACTGTTTTAGCATATCTCTCTGTGTCCCCTCCATATGCTCGTGCCACTGCCACTGTGTGGCACGTGGAAGCTGCTGACTGCCCTCATCACAGATAAATACTTTAGGCCAGCAAGCTGGGTGCAGTCAACCCTGGCTGATGCCAATTCTTCCAAACCTGACCAATTGTTAATTACGTCTTGAAAAATCACAATATTCTGCAGCAGCGCACTGTGAAAACTCCAGAAAATCACTCAACAAGCTTAAAAGGATGTTTAAAAGCCTCTCATTTGCTAGCAAAGAGAGGGTGCAATTAATTCAAAGACTTGTCAGAGTGCAGGCTAGCTTCAGGCTTGGTCTGAAGACAGCTTGTTCACAGGCAGGGCTTTTTGGACTCTTTAAACAAATATGTTTTGTTTCCCACTGGCTTTCCTAGACGGAGAATTCAGAAATAATAATAATAATAATAGATGACACATTTTTAAGCAGTCTGGCATGCAGAGATGGGATCCATACTGAAATGTTGCTCAGTATTTGTACTCAGGCACATTGCATAAGTGGAGTGAAGTTCCAGGTATTTCAGTCCCTGAGTTTCAGAGGTGTTAGTCAGACCCATTCTCCCAATTTAATTAAATTACCATGAGAAATTTCAGGGAGGGGGTTGGGAGCCACTATTTAGGGACACATTTTAATCTGTGTTTCCAAGGCATTCTCTATCCTAGCCTGGCCTCACGAAGAGATAAAACCACTGAATTGCCAAATACAAATATTTGTGGGCTTTCAAGATTCTTTGCTTTTTGCTCCAAACCTAACACAAGAGAATGCTGAGCAATGAGTTTGCAAGATTTCATTGTTCCTTTCTTTTTTTTTTTTTTTCACCCCCAAAAATGTAAAGACTCAGCTGTAAGGATCTATAACATTTCTGAAAACCAGATCTGAGTGAGTCGTGCAGGAAAAAAATAGTCCTGACAAACTTAGGGAGTTGAGTTCCATGCACCTGGGTCCTCTAACATGAATTTATTTTCCCCCAGCCCATTTCCCAGCCATGTCCCTCCACATTCCTGTGAGCCACCAAAGGCTCTGAAAGGGCAAGAAAATAGCTCTTCCTATGGGAAATATTCCTGTTTTAGGAACTGCCACAGCAGATCTCACATCTCCCTCACCCCGTCTCAACACAGTCAGAAGAAAAGCCATCGGTCACAGATTGTTGTTGCCCAGGCCATCTTTAATCATCAGGAGAGCCCCAGTGGTCAGCAAACAGCTGGAGAGAGTGAGAGCAGCGCCGGGGCACCCGGCTCCCATCCAAGGATGGGCCTACCCCAGCCTTGCCAAAGGCAAAACAGAGGCGTGGCTCAGAGCACAGCCCAGGAGCCGGCCAGAGGCTCTGCTGGGGTTGTGAGGGTGGAGCAGAGCATCCAGAGCAGGGTGTTTGAGGGCTCCTCTGCTCCAGAACCCTTGGGGTGTAACCGCGGAGAGCACAGGGAGCAGATCGGGCCTTGTAGGCTGCAGTTAGCGGTGCCCTCCCTGCTGCAGTGCACAGAGCTCTCCTGCTGCCTGGAAAGGCACTTCCTCGCGGGGCCTGTCAAACGTGTCCAATTCTTGTGGTGTTTTGCTACTTTTCGCAGAAATCAGCCTCCATGTACTGAAATACAGGGCATTAAAATCATTCCCTGCACTGCTCAGCTCTGCAGCTAGTGTCAGCTGACCACAGATTCAGGCTCAGGTTTGGGCCACATCCAGTTTTCTTCCCGTGAACAGACAGTGAAAGGACACGGAGGAAGGGTTTTAAACTAAAAGAGGAGGGATTTAGGCTAGATGTTAGGAAGTTCTTTACTCAGGGGCTGGTGAGGCCCTGGTACAGGGTGCCCAGAGAAGCTGTGGCTGCCCTTGGATCCCTGGCAGTGTCCAAGGCCAAGTTGGACACTGGGGCTTGGAGCAGCCTGGGACAGTGGAAGGTGTCCCTGCCCATGGCAGGGGATGGCATGAGACAGACTTTAAGGTCCCTCCCAACCCAAATCAGCCTGGAATTCTCTGATTCTTGTGGTATTTCTCTGCTAACAGTGATTTGGTGTGGCCATGTGGAACTGTGGGAGGCTGTCACCAGGGAAGGGCACACTTGGACGGTGCCGTGGCTAGTTGAATTTCTGGACACACCCAATGCACAAGGAAAGTAATGAGTGTAAAATAATTTATATAACAAAAGGAAACCTAGCAGGTTTCTTCAGTGTCACCATTCGAATCTGGTTCCCCTCCCATCCCTCTGAGAACAGCTCCGTGATGTCTGTTCAGAGGAGGTTCACAAGTCCATCCTTGACAAGGCTACGCCCACGTCACAACATGCTGTTATGGCTCTCTCACCACCCTGACAGCACCCACTGCTGCGGGTCCATCTGCCAGCTTAAACTGCTCAGAAACAAGCTCTGATCTTTTCCTCCCCATCTCTTCCTCTTTCTCAGCTTGATTTCCAGCATCGTCATGGGTGATTCCTCCACCTTCCCGTCAAAATTCACAACCTGAGCACTGCTTCAGTCCACACTCCGCCCTTCACCTGCCATCTCCAGTTTCAGAACACCTGAAGATTTAATCCTTCCTGCCTGTATCTTATTTAAGACTTATCATCCTGGGCAATGTCTACATGCAGGGGTGGTGTCAGGTAAGCGCTGGCTTTCCAAGGCAGATGGGCATGAAGGAGCTGAGCCTCAAAACCCTGTAAAGTCATTTAAGGAACCCTGTGCCTGAGCTAACACAGCCTTCTCTCCTGCCCAGACACCTATTACAGCTTCTCCTGTGGCCATGGCACCAGCTGTGTCACTACAACTCACATTTCTCACCTCCACTCATAATATTGCTGCTGGTGGTCGTGGCCCGGTCCTCCAGCAGCAGCATCATCCTCTACATCCTCTACATCCTCTACATCCTCTTCTTCATCAGACATGAATGCCTTCTTGCAGCCATCATGCATGACATCTCATCACACAGAAAGCAGGAAGTTGTACAGTTCTAAGTCAGACCCACAATGCTCAGAAAAAACCCCGTGGGACTGTCTTGGAAAGCATGAAAATAATCACCAGTTTTACAGCCACCTCCTCACTGCTTTGGGCCTTGCAGTCACGGAGAACTCAGGCTAAATTCATTAAAGCGTGCCTTACAGGACACTTTGCAGCAGCCGGATGTTTCAAGGTTTTGCTTCTTAAAACTCACCTTTCAATTACTTTAGGAAGCTTTTCTTTATTTTGCTTTTCCAATATTATTAACCACAAGAAAGTGTGTGTAACCTGCAAGCAAGCAGCCTGACACACTAAGAACTTGTTAAACTCCAGATTTTGACTCTATTTAGGTTAAACAGTTTACTAGAGCATAGAATCACAGAGTCATGAAATGGTTTGAGCTCACAGGGACCTTAAAGCCCATCCAGTGCCCCCCCTGCCATGGGCAGGGACACCTTCCACCATCCCAGGCTGCTCCAAGCCCCATCCAACCTGGCCTTGGACACTGCCAGGGATCCAGGGGCAGCCACAGCTTCTCTGGGAATTCCATCCCAGGCCCTCCCCACCCTCTCAGCTGGGAATTCCTCCCCAATATCCCATCCATCCCTGCCCTCTGGCAGTGGGAAGCCATTCCCTGTGTCCTGTCCCTTCAGCCCTTGTCCCAGGTCCCTCTCCAGCCCTCCTGGAGCCCCTTTAGGCCCTGGAAGGGGCTCTAAGGTCTCCCAGAGCCTTTTCTTCCCCAGGCTGGACATTCCCAGCTCTCCCAGCCTTTCCTTAGTGCAGCCAACATGAAGTTAAAACCAATGGGTGCTGTCAGCATTTCCTTCATTTCCTTTTTTGAAGGATTAACGGCAGCTGCTTTATTTGTTTATGAGGAGCTCCCAGGTCTCTCAAAAGGTTTGAGCGGAGTTTCTTTTCCTTGCTCCTGCCTCCCTTCCTCCCCCAGTCGCGCGGAGTCTGCGCTGCAGGATCACGTTGCAGTGGGTTTGCAGCCTTGACTGTGTCCACGCCTGGAACCAGATGAGTTACTTCACCACGGTTTCTCATGACATCTCGGTAATTAATGCCACAG
Organism: Falcunculus frontatus; assembly: GCA_013398115.1. Classification (NCBI taxonomy): domain Eukaryota; kingdom Metazoa; phylum Chordata; class Aves; order Passeriformes; genus Falcunculus; species Falcunculus frontatus. The sequence continues at coordinate 86,409 of VZRV01001514.1, forward strand.
ATCTCACTCAATCTCCCCTCTGAGGAGCGCAGTTCTGGTTTAATTGCCTCAGAATGTACACCCAGAATGAATACTTGTCTAATTGTCCCTAGGCAGATCCTTGGATGAACGTCTGTGAGAAAGCATATAGGCCGCAACACTAAGTAAGAGCCCACGAAGCACAATAAAGCATCAGCTTGTAACTCTTTGTTGCTTTCTCATACCGTCAAAACAATGAATTTACTTTTCAAAATATTCAAGAAACAAATTAAGGATAAAATTTTGCTACATCCTCTGTTTCCTCACCCCCTCAGCTACACAAAATAAGATCTTGAGGCGGATTTCATGGAATCATAGGATCATTAAGGTTGACAAATGTTTCTTTAGAGCAACAGCTTCCACAGGAAGAGATAAAGTTTCAAAGCACTGTGTGATGCTTGAGCTGTGCTACTGCAGTCTGTGGGGCAGAATTATTATTCAAAGGTTTTTAATAAGCCTGTTAAAGGGCAAAAGTCCCGAGTGAGGTGAGTTACCAGAGATTTGAAACCTGCAGCAACAGTGGTGTTCTATCAGTAACCCCCAGCCACTGTGCCAAGGCTGCAGATAAAGAATGCACCCACGGAAAAAACCTTGTGAACACCAAAGATTACAGTCAACTGTTCAATATTCAGTAGGATTCAAAATTATTCAAAAGTGTACCTGGCATCTCTGATTCTAAACATTACCACAGCTCAAAGATTCAAGACCTTTCTCTCCAATCAGTGGGTGAATTAGGGTTATAAAATTACTTATTTCTAGCTGCCTTAGTTTGCTCAAACAAGTGATGTTGTTTCCATAACTTCTGGGCTACAAAGGGCTCCCTCTGGACTGTCTTCTCTCTCTGCCTCCAATCCTATGCAAAATACGGACCCAACCCCACCCTTGGGCCCTTATTTTTGTATTTGGGGATAGAAACCAACGTGAAAACTCCAATCTACAATGTAAGATCAGACTGCAGACCACGGCCAACTGCTTACAAAGGTTTTTAACCAAGTAAGAGAAAGAAAAATTCACGTTTTCATTTCAATTTTTTGAAATTTTTTTTTTCCGTAACAGCACACATGAATGTTTCACTTTTAAATAACTTTTTTCTTTGCTTGCTTTGCTGGAGTGAGAGTGGGTTAAATTAAATATGAATTGAACTGCTGTCTAAGGTAAAACAAATTTTGGTTTTTTTCATTTCACTTGAAAAATACAGATACATCCAGGCCAAATGTATCCAGCCTTATACTCCCCCCCAGAAAATTGTGTTTATCAGCTTCTCAGCTCATCTGTAGAGATGAAACACAACCATTCTTAGAGTTTTTCACAGCAAAATCCAGCCTGGGTTGTAGTTCTGTCTGACAACCATGATTTATAGTGAGACTTCAGTGCACACTTAGAATTATAAGACTGCCTAGCTGATCCCTTCAAATCCTTACATGGATGATGTAGCTCAGCACAACAGATGCTGAATCACAGAAATGCACAGAGTTTGCGTGTGCTGCTCCAAACCCACTTCTGTGAGCAAGTGCAGGTGACAGGAAACCCCAAATTCAGCCCAAAATCCAATCCATGGCGCAGATTCTGGTGTTGAACGATTGCACATCTCAGGGGCTCCTCTGCCATCATGATGCAACACCCCCAAATTTCCACGGGAGAGCAGCTTTGGGTGCTGCTACAGTGCAGAAATCAAACTTTCTTAAACTGCATTAATTACAAATGTCTCATAATAGTCTATATCCTAACAGGATTGTTGTAGGGTTGTTTTTTTCCTTTTCAAACTGCTTGAAAATCTCATTTATCCCCATATCATACATTTGAAATAAATCTGCTAAAAGGTAAGCTTTTATTAACATGACCTCGGTAACTTTTCAAGGAACTCTGTGCGTAATATTTAACAAGAAAACAAAACCACTTGGCCGGGCACTCTTTTTAAAATGGACCAAAACTCATGAATTAGATTTGTTGGTAATTCAAACTGCAGAAATATTATCCTGTCTGCAGTCTGTTATGAGACATTACATATGCTCTGCTGGGAGTCAGATGGATTTAAAGAACAGAGATTGTAACCTCGTTTACTTCAAAATGCAGTTCATGCAGAGTACACATGTAATGTGCACTTACTGTGATGTTAAGTGCTAGAAATGAGCTGTTGATGTGACTTGGAGAGGTATGAGGGGGTTCTCCCCCACCCAAAACCAGGATTTTGGCAGACATTTCTTTTGCAGTTGTTCCTGCGTGTGCTGGGAGCTCACGAGAAAACCCCAGCCATTCCCTCAGCGAGGAATTCAAAAGAATACGCAAACACCAAAACTTTGCTCCCTAAATATGACCATCTTGATGGGAGCAAAAAGATGCTGAGCAACATGGGCAGAAGAACACAGATGCTTTTATTTCTGAGCATTTCATTTATTTTATTTTTGAGTACATATTTGGCTGTGACTCCATGATGGTCTGTCTCTATACTACCTTTATCCCAATATCAGACCACTACCTCATCAAAAAATTGCAGTTGGGAGGGGATTTTTTTAAAGAACATGGCACGACCATGGAAGAGTCCCCTCTGAATAAAACCGATGTGGATAGTTTTTGTTTTTTATTTTTAGAGCTTTCTGTGGTAAGTCAATTCCCTCTAAGAATTTTCTGCAGGAATAAGTTATTTTGTGTTGTAAAGTACTGGAACAAGGTGGATTGATAAAACTTCAGATTCCTATATTTCAAATTTGTAAATGAAGATATTCCTAGCAATTAAATTAAAAATTAAATTAATTATTAATTTGATTAAAAATGAAATTTTAAAAATTAAAATTAAAAAAAATTAAAGGAATTTTTAAAAAGACAAAAAATTAAAAAGTAGTGATGAAATCTTTGTTCTTCTGAGATGCAAAAGCACTTGTGATTTTGCTTTTGATTTCATTAAAATTTAGAAGGAAAATTTCATTTTTTCAAGGAAAAAAAAGGGGAAGTATTTAATCTCAAGCCAACTCTCAACCTTTTAAGGAACAAAGAAAATTGAATTTTTAATCTCTTAGCTAGTAAGAGACATTGTAAAGTTGTGTACATTGGAAAAATTCTGCTGCACGGTGTATTGCTACCAGCACACTAATCTGGAAAATTAGGAAAGAAAAATTCCCTTTACAATAAAGAAGAGAGATACTACAAAACTGCTGTCTTTTTGTCCACATTGGAACTAAGTTTTTTGGTCTTCTATGCTACTCTTCTTATCATAGAGGGAGGGGCTGTGGGGTACAGTGCTATCTTTTCTAATTAGTCACCTGGAAGCAGATTATTTAGATAATCTAAATTATCTGTGCTGTGATTTAGGCTTTAATTTGGATTTGTCCATTCTGAAGTTATCTAAAATTAAATTGAAAGCTCTTTATTTAAAAGACATCTTAGATAAGCCACCCATTTTCTCTCTCTCTCTCTCCTGAAGCACATAGGTTGTGCCAGCTTTCCTCTCCACAACAAGAGCTCCATCTCCCTTTCATCTGACACGTGCTGCTGACCTTGGTTGGAGCAGGGACACTGCTGAGGGGTTCTGCACTCAGACCCTCCCTCAAATCAGGAGAAATTCCATCACCGCTATGTGAGCTGCACCTCCTGTCGAAACCCAGCAAGACACAGCTGGAGCTGGGGGACTCCTGTCACTCAGTGCAAGGTGAAATAAATGCAACTGGATCCTGAAGCAGTTTGAGCTCTGTGGAGAGGGTGGAAGCAGAGCCCCAAAAGTTGCAGTTGTTCTGGCACTGCTTCTCAGTGGAACTAAATCATTTACAGTGCACGGGAGTAAGCTGCAGACACTACAGATCACTCAGGGTCTCCCTTAAAATAAAATCCCACAGGAAGCACAAAACATTTGTACCCCAATACAAATGCTCCAACACAATGCAGTCTGGAACATTCTACAACTTTTGCTTTGTTTTCTACTTTAAAAAAATTCCGCTGGGCAACTCCTGCAGTCTTTCCTTGCTACGTTCTTCACCCAGCTCAGTCATTATGCAAATGTGAATTAAGTCTACCAAAAACAGGTACAGTTGTCAGTCTGCATAAGTCAGGTAAAGTTATACTTGTCTTGACACTATGCAGAGAGTTAATATTTCATCTGGAGAGCAACCCAGCCTCTTGTCCCTTGGAAAATGTTTATGGAATTGCACAAACCACAGCTTTATGGTGGACCCCCAATATCAATGGCATAAAACAAAGAAATTAATATCTTGAGAAAAAATTATTACCCTGATTTTTCACTGTAATATATATATTTAATATTTCAATAGATTGCTTTTCACAGGAAATGCCAGACAAGGAGAAGGAATAGTTATGAGATAAATAGATGCCATTTTGGAAAGGCACTGTACTTGGCAGTAGAGAGCTTTCTAAGAACAACTCTGAAGAAGGAATTCAAGTACAGTAGAAAGAGCCATCAGAAGAGAAAAAAATCATTTATAAATAGAGGCAAAATTATTCCAATTTGCTGAGATGAGAGAACACTCAGGATTTGGAAAAGCCACGGTTACACACCAAACTGGCTGGTGAAAAAGATGAAAAACTGTAGGTTCTGCAAGAAATAATGTCTTATACAGCAGGAAAGCAATCCATTAAAAAAATCTAGTGGCACCATGGAAAGATCTGTGCAAATATCTTTTGAAATGTGCAGGGAGAGATGTGGGGTTTTAAGTACATGTAAAGCACATGTGCATAAAATTATACAAAAGGGATTGTGGAGTCACTCAGTAAATCAGTGGAGAACTCGTCTGCAACACTAGCTACTGCAAAAGACTTCACAACAGAAAGGCCTCAAAAGAACGGCATAAAAACATGGAAAGGGTCCTGTAAGAAGAGAAACTGGAAATATGTGGCACACTTATTCAGAGAGGATGCTCAGAGAAGGTAACTGATAGACATATTTCAAGAGTGGATTGATTGAAAGAGTGGCTGCCTTGTGTTTTCTCAAAGTAATAAGATTTCCTGCAAGTAATGTAATTACCTCAATTGATATAAAAAGCGGCAAAGCCACTCTTAGCGAGACTGTCATTCTCCTCAGAATCAGAGCCACTCTTTCATCATTTTTAACTGGTCACACAGCTAATTGTATATCCCTTCACATTTAATATAAGCATCTAAAGTTAGACAGTTACTTATGAATCCTCATTGTAACATTCCAGGCCAAATATTATATATTTATTACACATGAATAAGATTATGAAAGCATCTTTCTTTCTATCATAAAATTAAAGATAAACCAGTATTGATGTTCTACATTCACCACAGAGACTGAATAATTTATAATGAGTACAGTAGGAAGAAAGGAGTTTGAGTAATAAAATTTATTGTCATTTTGTGTGTACGAATTCTAAGCTGCCCAGATCTTAAAATCTAAAATTATGTGATAAATTAAAAATTATAATTAGGTGTGGGGGTTGCTTCTGTTGTTGTTTGGGTTTTGGTTTTTGGGTGGTTTTTTAATATTGAACTGAAGATGTTTCACAAGCATTCTGTTTGATTCTTTGGAAAATCAGCAGCAAAATCCAAGCCAAATTTATTTTACTGGACATGCGCATACCTACACTTGCTCACTAGTCAAAAATTATTCTGAAAGTACATTTCTTCAATCCGGCCCTGCAAACTCTTCTTATGCATTCAAGTGTTACCTTACGCAAACCTTCCCACAAACTAATTCCAGATTTGTCGAGATTACTTGGCAATGTATTTATTCAGAAGAAAAGTTGAGCAAATGGGTGCAAAGCATTCTCAAAGAAAATTCATTTTTCACTGAAGGAAAGACTCCAAGAGAATGTCGCAGTATTCACCCACGTGATATTGAGCTGTCACCCAAACTGCATAGTTGCACTAATTCTTGTCCGAGGGACCTCCCACTGGGAAATGCATCTCTCCATACTAATGAAGCCCAACACAAAGTGTACCTTGGGCATTTGCATGTTAATGGGGCTTTGTGCACGAGACTGTTTATTCAGCATGCCAGAAACACTGAAAAGAAGGTGTTAACAGAAACCTTCAGCCAGAATGAGACAGGGTTAATTAGGACATATGGAATGGGATCTGAGTAACAAGAGACATTAAAATTAACCCTGTTTATCCTACTGTAGCAGAACAAGGGACGGGGGTGGGGGAAATCCCTTCTTTGACCCACACAAAGGCCTTTTCTGCCACAGGATTTAGGGGCAGTATTTTCCCACTGGCACAGCTCCACCAGTGGCTGGGGCATTTGCATGGAGGAGGTGATGTGTGTGCATCAGTCCCTTCATCCCTTGTCTGACTCCTCCCAGAACCTGTGAGAGATTCGAAGCACAGGAATGATCCTGACAAGGTGTAATTATCTATAAAAGTAGCAGCAAGGTATTTTTGGCAAAACAATATGAGTTTTAGGCCAAATCTATAAATATATGCTCTGACCTGCACATTATACAGGCATTTTTAATGTTAAAGCACTTGAGGAGATCTTGAGGACAATCATGGACTCTAGTTAAGAGCCTTCATCCATGCCTGGGTCTTCCAGGATTTTTAGGAGAAGATAATTGGAGGATTGTTATGATTAAGCTAATGTCATAGTGAGAGGAAAGGCAGAATAAAATTAACAAAATGATTCCTGAGTCTTGTAGCAGCACAGTTTGATAATTCCATTATGGTATTTCAGACTCTGTGCTATAACTTTGTTTCAGGACAGGATGCAAAAAGAGCTTTTTCTTCTCTTTTAAAGAGACCATGCTCGGTGACTCTTTTCTTATTTAACATTTTTTCCTAAGTGTGTTAAATATATTGGTCCTTGCTCCTTTCTGTGGACAATGACTTCACCCCAGGGCCACAGAAGGAATAGCTGGTCAGTATTTCCACCAGCTCTGTTCTCAGATGTTGCTGCCCTCTTTCCTCACAGATCGGTAAGTGATAACTACAATCAAGGCAAGAGCAGAGCATTTTGGTTACTCCCTAATTTGGTGTTTCATACTTGTATTTCAGACCTTGAAAAGGCCGGTTTTCTTCATTAAAGCTTGTTTCTTTTAGTACTCTACCAGTTGATTCGACAAATACTATCGCTCCTCCCTACAGACTTTTTATTTCCATTCCTGGATCTTCCTACAACAACACTTACTACCATGTTTCAAAGCATATTTTAAAATTGGATGTTCAGTTCCTGCTTCTAACAGAAGACTGATGCTTTTCTTACCAAAACTGGAAAGGTTTTTTTTTTTAAAAAAAAACGCCAAGTTTTATTTTCTCTTTTTATTCTGGTGTGTGGCAGTAAATGCATAGCTAATTCAGTGTAAGCAGAACTACATCTGACTGATTGATAAGAAGCCTCTGCTTGCTCAGAAGCAATGTGTCTGTCATCCTGGAGGAAGCAGAAATGACAGAAATGACATCCAGCATGTAAGACGAGGATATTGAGAGTGTTGCTGTGTTTCTTGATCATAATGCCACTGAAATGGAAAAGAAAAAAAAAAAGAAAGATTGAACCGAAACATCCAACAGTCACAAGCATCTCTCCTTTCAGCACAGAAGCAATTGCTGCATTGTTCACATAAAAGAAAAAATTAAAATTATGCACTGCAACGACAAACTCCTGTTAGGAATCGACAAAGGCAGGAACACCCTGCTCCCAGCTCTGTGTTGTACAAAGGGCTCAGGGCTCTCTGCTGTAATGCAAGGACTGGCCATGGTGCCATCTGTGGGGAATACTGCTATTATTCCTGCACGGAATATTCTCTGGGCTCAGGCCTGTTGAAACTTAACTGTGTTGGACCAAGTGGGATCACATTTACACTGCAGAATTGGACATGACAGGGAATTAGGACCGTGTTATTTTTGGGACTGTTGTGTCAGCGTGGAGAATCGGTGGCTAAAGTGTGGAGAAGAAAGTTTCTCCATTCATGACAACTGCCTGTGTTTCATGGCGGGCAGAATGAAAGAGGCAAAAACAGGGTAAGATCACTAAAAGTGCTGAGCCAGACTCTGCCATAGGCGCTGCAGCTCGTGCAGAGCAGAGCAGGAGCTGCCTCCAGCACAGCTCTACCTACCAGCCACTGTTCACATGGCAACTCCTTCAGAGGCACCAGAAGCCCCACTCATTTTAGAAAACCTTCTGTTCTCTCAGGAACGAAAGGCATCTGTCATACGCTTCCCGTGGTGGTGGGTGCCTCGGCAGCAGAACAAAGGACGCTTTTTGCCCCATGAATGAAGCAGCAATAAACCTGCTCCTGTTGCTCCTTCTGTGAGGAGGGCGCGTTTCCTTTTGATCCAACAAGCACAACACTGGCAAACCCCTTGCAAGACTTTTGCAGCTCTGAGGCGTTTGGCTACTTGAAGAGCAGGAGTTATGGCAACATTTGTGTGGAGCTCATAACTGCAGGATCGAGGTGATTTATGGGCAGCACTGACAGTTGTCTGGGTAGCTTGCCGTGACACAGGCCAGTTGCATTTGTGATAGATTGAGGTCATGGAGGGGGAGTAGGATAGGTCCTGTCATATATCCTTCATCAGGTTTTCATTTGTCTGTGAGTTAGGGTTGTGAAAGCAGTGGGAAAAGGGTCTCATCTGAGTGTTTATTTTTCTAGCCTGAAGGGCTCTGTTCCTCAGACATGCTTGTGTTTGATACCTGAAAAGGAGACATCAGCATGAGGGGTTTGTGACTCGACTCACTGACCTGTGCTGCCAGTCAAATTTCAAAAGTAAAATCTAGAGCTTGGAAGCTTAAAAAAAAAAAAAAAATTACTAGACAGAGCAGTGCAGGTTTTTGAAGAGCCACACAGACCAGCCTTTGAGCACAGTGTGCCCACCACATGTGTGCCCCATGCAGATGGCTGGGCCAGTGTGCTCTGCTCAGCAGTGCAAAAACACCCAGAAAACCTCTAGAGAACAGATCCATATTACACCTCCACAGAAAATGTCAGCAGTACTACCCAGGGTTTGCAAAATCAGGCCCTTCACTTGTTTCTGGCGGGTGGAACATTTAATTTACTATTCTGCCTCACACTCACACACAAATAAGTACAAACAGGCACCAGTGTTCTTTCAGTCAAAGTTCTTGGTCACAAAATTGTGCCCAAAACTCAGCACTCCTCATTTCTAAAGTGCCACTCCCTCCAGTGACAACTAAATAAATTTTATTATCTAAAGAGCATTTTTTTTAGAAACAGATAACCTCCAAAGCTTTTAATTCATTCTGCTACTTTATCTTGTACAGCAGATCTGCCATCCCATACATGCACAGATCAAGTGGGAGGATGGTACTTTCAACTCTGTATTCCCTAAACCACCCTGAGAAAGCCAAATAAATTTTGGAACCATGGAAATGGTGTACAATCACAAGAGGCTGTAGCACTGCGGCCCAGGAGCTGGAAACAAGCAGTGGTTGCAAAATGTGGGTTTGGCATTTCAGACATCTCTTAGTGAGGGTGTCCTCAGACGTGTGTGTGGTGAACTTGGTGCAGCAACCAAGTGAGGCTCTTCTGATGGCACACACAGCTGGAGAATAACCCTTAAAATATCAGCCTGAGTCTAACACCTATCCATGGGGCTTTGCTCCTTCCTGAGCTTCCCTCAGGATAACGAGGTCTAATTAAAATCAGTCCCTTTTCCACACAAGTCTATGCCCACCCAACGCTCCTTGCAGCCCAGGTGTGTTTCGCTCATATTAATGACTTGATACTAATTAAGACTGAGTAGAGGGAAGGGCGTGATCTCTCATTAGCAGCAGGCACAAGGTGGTGAAGCTGCCGCACTCTGCGCTGGCGTTATCCTGAGCTTTCTGCAAAAGGGGGATGGTTTTCCCCCGAGGACCTCACAGACTGTACCCAACCCTTCAGCACTAGCGACCAACAGCCCCCAAAACCTTCCTGAGACCCTGCAGCCCCTCGGAAGCAGGAGGTCTCCTCCAGCTCACACAGAGGCACAGCCAGAGCATCTCTGCTGAAAGTAATTGAGCTTCAGCTGTGCCCTGTCACCTCTTTACTTACCAGCTCAGGAATTTCATTTTGCTACCTAATTAGGCAACCAGGGAAATATGAAAGCCAAAGCAGCCAGGTATAAATAGGAATCCTTCAGTTACTGAAGGAGCTAATAAGGTCTGAACCTGCTCTCATTTGTATTTTATCAGATAAATGAAAAGGGGGGGGGGGAAAGACACACAGTTTAAACATATGCTTCCAATTTTCTCAAAAGTAGTAAATGGAAAATACTGCTCTGTCATTAACCATTTTTCATATTTATTCTGCAGTATATAAGGTTAGAGGTGAGTCATGTTTCTGTGGCAACTATTGTGGAAACAAAAATTCTTTGTGCCATGGTCTTATGTTAATTAAAATTTACAGCATAAAAACACCTCAACTACTTCAATACATTTTTAGTTATTTAGTTCAAATTCAGGACTGACTTAGTCATTCAAGTCAAATATAATCTGCAAACCCAAGAGAAATACGTATTAGGATTTCCTCAAAGAGAGTTACCTTTCTTAGCTTCCCTATTACATGAGAAACATGAGTTTAAATACTTTATTTAAAATAAAACGTCACTGCTATTAACCCAAATGGATATCCAAGAACCTGCCAAACAAAACCAAGTTTGTTGGATTTTAAGTAGACAATTAACTTGGTTACAATTTAGGTTACAATTAACTTGTAACAATGCATTCAAAAATCTGATCATTTTTATTTTAGAGAAATCAGAACAGCTATTAAGGAGTCTGTTTTCTTTTGACCTGTTGGTTCAGGGTTTTTATTTCTGTCTTGCAGGAGAAGAAATTGCTTCTTTTCTGCAAAGCAAAATCTCTATGCTTCATCTAACATCTCTAGAGGTTTATGCCTTTTCAACTGCTGGTCCAATTCCCAGGAGATTTCCAAACCTCTGAGTTGGTTCTCCAGCTGTTTCTGTCCTCCTCTCACCTGCTCACAAAGTCACAGTGTCCATATCTCCAGTCCTAAAACAGTCAGTGCTGGATGGCAGATTCTACCCTGATACACCCTAAGGGATACCAGAAACCTTGGTGAGAACAGAGCAGGGAGAAAGTGATTATTAAGAACACTTTCCTGTTCCATTTTTACAAACATATCCACTAAATCAGACTGAATTTGTGAAACTGTGTTGAGAACTCTTTATCTGTGTATTTCTGAGAATTTAGTACTCAGCAACTGATCCGTAAGAGCTGCATTGCACTCTTACACAAATTCCTTACTTTTACTTTGCCATGCTGAGATATTCTGGAGGCCATTGTAGTTGATGGTCACAGGGATCTCTCTGATTTAATGTCTGTAATTCAGGTTAGTCTAATCCTCCTGCAGTGTATCAGTTATTAGATCAGATTCAATCATTTTCATATACAAGGGTTCAGGAAGCCTCTTCTTCCTTAGACTGTCAGAGCAAAGGAAACTCTGAATTCAGACTTCCCTGAGACAACAGCTACGCCCTATTGAGGGGAAACTTTAACGTTCCTTTGGGTTTTCACACAGACCCACGAAAGGTGTAAGATTCTGTGGGTGAAACACCTTCTTTTGTGGATAAAACAGCTTATTTTTTGGACAAAAAAAATGTTAAAATCCTAGTAATTTTTAATTCTCAATGCCCCCATGAAGAAAAAGGGAACAGAAACTATGTTCTGAAACTGTTTTCTTTGGTCTTCCTGGGGTTCTTTTCACTTTCTTTTGAAAATCTCCTTTGAGACAAGGAGATATATGACGTAACATTGACAAAACTGTAAATCCAGTGGTGATGTCATCCAGGAAAAATTCCACAGCTAGGTACCAGGAGCTACCTAGTTTGCAATGCTGGACGGCAAGATGTTCTCGGATGGTTGATTTGCACTGGATATTTCATGCATTTCTTATTTGCTAAAGTAGGTGATCATCAGTTTCCAATGACTTGTTTTGACCCTATTCAGTGGAAAATGAGGTGCTATTTCTGGCATGGTTATGAACCTACTGTTTAGTCCTAAAAGTTTTGCAAGAAAAGGGATAATAAATAGTTATTCACTTCCACTGAATAGCTTTGTAGATTATGTGCTGAGGGCAGTAACAGCTGCTTCTCGTTATCAAAAAGGCCTCCTACCATGTGTACTGCTAACACGCCGAGCTAAGGTCAAGCCGAGTAGCAGGTTTGTTTTCCCCAACATTGTTTAAAAGCTTTTAAATAAAACCATATTAGAAATAAAGTCACCTCTGGTAACTGATTTTCAAAAGTAAAGTCAGAAGAGTTGTGAGGTTTTTTAAAAATCTTCTTTGTTTCTGATTTGGAAGGCTTTTTCTTTTCTCTGTTAAAGGCTCACTTTATGCTGCTAAACTCTGGAGATTTTTCCTTGCAGTTCCTGAAGCCTTTTTTAATCTCCTCCTTTTTTTTTTTTTTTTTTTTTTTTTTGTGGCTCTACTCTCACACAAGTGTGTGAGTGCTCTTTCTTCACAAGAGCACTATCATAATCCAGATAATTGCTGTGAAGGTTTACACGCTGCTGGTTTTCCCTGCCATACACACAGCAGGGTCAGGCCATTCCCATCCCTGTTGTCCCAGGTCTGCTCCTGCTTGGCAGGGTTGAGTTTGGACAGCAGGAGGAGGAGGGCACCTTCAGAAAGTAGAGCTGACCCCACATCAGTACAGAGAGCAACAGAGGAGGACTGCGGCTTCCTTCTAGAAGCATCTTCTAGATGCCATCACATCTCCCTGGATGAACGATGGTTTGAGGTGGGATAAGCACCTGCCCCGATGGAAGCTCATTCAGGGGCTGCTGTAATTCACAAGATTGTGCAGCCTCTTGGAAGTAAGAACCACGATCCTGACAGAGGGTCCAACCCAAAAGATACAGCATAAAATCCCCTCTGTCCTGGGGGAGGCCTCTTTTTTGTGATTATAATTTTTTTTTCCCCCTTTAATTTGCAAGGAATGTGTGAAAACAAAATGATCCATCTCACTAACTGTGACAGTGAAAGGAAAAGCTCTTTGTACTGATAGGAAAGAGAAAAATCTGAAGCCACGGCTCTGCTGTGCTTTCTAATTACAAAGGGTCTTGTAGAGGCTGCTAAAATCTGTGTAAGCAAACAGAGATTCTTAACAAAGCTGCCAATTAGCACCACTCCCTTATGACCCATGACATTACTTCTTCCTACATCAAAATCCGCTTAATGCTGATATTAACACAAAGCTTCATCTTTTTTTTTCCCCAGTTGTTCCCAGCTGGCTCTCAAATGGGAGGAAGGAATAAAAATTTTTATTGATAAAGCAGCAAACATTTAGATGTAATCTCTACCCAGTCTGATATCATTTTTCTGTGGGGAAAAAACAGAAAACTTTTTTATCCCTTATTTTTCTGCATTTAATTTTCCAAACTGCCAAGCTTTACATGACAGAAATAGAAAAGCAGAGGAGATATATAATACTTTATAAGCTTCTGAAGTTATTTGCATCTCCAGTAACTTCTGTAGGACTTTCTCAGTCATCACTATGTTTTTATTTGAGTTCAAATTGTTCTACACACAGCTACAAGTGGTTTAGTTTGCCCAGCCATGACTAGGCTGGAAAAATTGTCATAAAGGGTTGGATACCAAAAATAGAGGAAAGAAACAGGGTAGTCTATTCTACTAGAATAAATTTAGGGGGGGAAAAAAAAAGAAGAAAAACTTGGGCTGTCAGGGAAGAAATCTCAGAAAGTCAGTTTTAAGCCAATGTAAAGGTGAATTAGAGATCCATGCTTTAATAGCAATAAGAAATATATTTTAAAAAGTAACTCAACAAAGAATAAGATATTCCCTTCTGGTCAACAAATCTTCTTTGTGATAACACTCACTCTAATGGAAAAAATGTGCAGTGCACTGTTTTTAATTGCAGAAGTGAAGACTGACTTGAAAGTCCCTCTGTGCCGGTTTGGTGGAAATCACTGGAAATCCCTGAGGTTTATCTCTGCCATCAACTTTAATGTGAAAAAGCACCACAGATGGAAAGATGCACCAAAGCCTCCATCCTTCAGAGCAGGCTCTAGCAAGGAACAGGCTCCTTTAGGACTCTGGAACAATTTCACTGTGTTCCTTGGCCTCTGCTCAGGTCCTTGCACCATCCACCCCCACTCACCTCCTTTTGGCTTCACCAGTAACCAAGGGAAACACAAAGGATAACTGGGAACTCCTGGTGAGGGAAGGCTTCTCCCAGTGGAAACCTGGTTAATAAAGGAGATGGAAGTGAACTAAATACCTGTACCAAACAGGGGCACTTGGTAGCAACGAAGGCGGAGATAAGCCATGAGGGTTAACCAAGAAATAATATAAGTAAAATGTTACTTATGATTCTATCCAGTCCCAAATAAGGATGATGTCTTGTCTACCAGGGTGCAGGAGGAAAGAGGTCTCACATAATCTCACTGCAGAAGTAGGTATTGCACAAAGATATTCTACAACCAACCATGGAGGGTGTTAAGGTACAAGTAAGAATTGTTACTTATTAAAACAGAAACATCAATAACACTGAGGGAATAACTGAACTCCTTACATGCAGAGAAAATTACCTTTAACGAAGCTCTGAATGGCAATGAAATTTCAAAGGTCTAGGGAAACAAATAATATTGTGCTAGAATGTAATAAGCACACACAGGATACCCCAGGAAGTCACAGCCAGGTTAGCATGATTTTGATCTAAATAAAATGTGTGAAAGGCTGATATGAGAGATATTCACTTAGAAAGCAGCAGTGTAGTTAAAGTCAATGCCAATCATTAGTTTCATGGGAAATGCAGCTTGCCAGGAGAAAAAATATATATATTTGTTATGAGATTATAAATATGACTGATAAAGGTAAATATATTCACATTACAGAAACAGATGCACAACAGCAGTTGACATTCTGCCCCATGCCCAGGGCATGAAAACTTGTTGGTTTTTAGCCACAGCTTTGCGGTAGCCTCTTAACAGGGGAAACTCATGAGGAGAAAACAGCAAAATTCTTCCTAAAACCTTTATGTACACATGATGTGGAACCCTAATCAGGAACAATGTCATGCATTTACCTTAAGCTGCAACATACCCACGTCAACTCTGCATCCTACCCAAAAAACTACAGGCCCATGGATATTCAATTTTTTGGTATCATGAAAAGCCACCAGGAAAGAAAATAATGAAGCATAGAAGTGCATGGAAATCCAAGCCACAAACCACAGTACATCTCTCAGTATGCAGCAACCGTGTCAAAATCATTTCATAAAAAAGTGGGGGAAAGGCTCACAACCTCATTAAGAATTTTCACGGTCTAAATCTTATTTTCTTTTTCCCCTGTGAAACTTCACCAGTACGAAGGAGTCTTTGAAAATTGCTGAGTACAGGCTGGAAAAATCAACTGTGCCATGATGAATCAAGATACCATAAATACATTGCTAATCTATGCGGTTTGGAAATTCAATTAGAAGGAGATTATGAATTAATAATTCTTGCATTCCACAAAGCATAATGTGTTTTTCTCTAAATATCCCCAGAGCACTCCTAATTTCCAGACATACCACAGCATTCAGTTCACGCAGCATGAGCATGTGGCTTTATTCCTATTGTATGAAACTGTGTTACACTCGTGTTTCATGGACTCTCACCAGTCTCTGGGTGTCTTGGAATTCCTCTGAGTTTATTATGTGGGAATGAAATACTGAGCACGTAAATATTTATTGAAAGCAGACAAATAATTTATTCTTTTTTTAAATTTTACAGAATTATTAGATTTTTGGGCAAACAATTTTACCAAGTACAACTTCTACATAGAATGGTTCTGGACTCAAGAATATCTTTGAAGAAGCAATAGTGAAAATTACTCAGTTAGAGTCTTTATTAATGATTGAGGTGGATCTGAATTACACATTTTCTTGGAGATATGCTGATTCCTCGTTTGAACCTGGAAACTATTTTCTCTGAACATGCTGTGACCTTTTTCTGCACCTGCCTTCACCTTCACAAAAAAATATTCATCAGACAACCTTTTTTGGTGCTCACCTGGTAATTTATTTTTATTTATTCAATACCTTAATAAACTATATTTGGAGGTTGCAAGTAGGATCCACATGTCTAGAGATTTACACACTGATGATTTTTCTTGACATATTGAAATCCAAAATTCCAAATTCTGCAGCAGGATAATGTAGTCAGGAAGAGTATTAGGATTTCAAATTAAATCCTTTAAATCCTGGAGAGAGAATGAGGTAAAAGCTTTCAAAATATCTCTTTCCCCCTCTACACAAGTGAGCAGTTCGCTTGAGAGGGAAACCACAGAGCTGCTGAGCAGAGGCAGATTGGACTGTGGGAGGAAAATTAGAAAGCAAAGTTTCTCCAAAGCGCATTCCATGGCCAAAAATAAATGTATTTTGAACTTAAAAAAATACAATGTAGAAGTACTATGGGGGCCACTGAGCTCAGTGTTGGCCAAGCACTCCCAGATCTGTATGCAGAGTATGCAACATATCCCCTGGAAATAAAATCAGACCTTTCCTTCTTTCAGTGGCCTTCCAGCTGGCATTTTAAATCTGGCAGAGGTGATGCCCACCACACTCCACTCCCCCATCAGCAAACAGCTCTGCCTATATTGGACAACTGAGAAAACAAAGAGCATCCAAAAACTCAGCTGCCATCATCCAGAAAAGGACAGGGGCTACTATAACAGCCACAACCTATTGCAGAGAAATGCATTTTCTCAAATAAATTGGTTTATCATGTCACATTTGGAAGGTATTTAAATGTGGATAAACTGAATTATTTATCATTCAATTTGCAATGAATTTGGGTACCTATTTTCATAGCTAACTTACAATTGTCAGCTGCAGCCAGGTGTCATTGCTCAGTTTGTCTTTCTTTCTGGCACGGAAACTGAATTTAAAATGAAAATTTAGGCTGCAGGTGTCTGAGGCCTGAATAAAAATGGAACAAAGGCGAGCTTCCCCCTCCTGGCATCCTGATGGAAGAGACACACTTTCTTCTGGATCATTTAGGGGAAGTAATGACTCCAGATGCAAATAGCCGCAGGAAGAACCTGGACACAGAGTCAGACAAAAACCAAAACCACCCAAAATCACCATGGGCTCTTCCTCCAAATGCTTTCGCAATGGTTAAACCCCATCCAAACCATATTATCACTTTCTGCTTTTTCTAGCAGCCATACAGCTAAACCTCCAGTTTGCTGTGCTTTTCTGACCACCTCTGAATTCCACAGAGCTCAGAATAATCAGAAATAGCCAGAATGGATGAAAGCTGCCAAGTCCACACCTTGCAATCCTCCTAGACAATTGTTCGGGTTTTCAAACTAGCATGAATATATAAAATTGCATTCCTTTCATTTACACCATTTTCTTTCCCAAGAACAATTCCGTTTTAAAACAGAGGCTTTTGTGTCAATAATTACGTGTAAATACTGTAGAGAAACATATATGTATTCCTTCAGCATAGCTAGGCAAAGTGAATTCCATTTCATTTCAGATGTGGATTTCTTTTCTCTCTCTCCCTGGTTTTATGAGAAAGGAGAGAATCATACATCTTTTTGTTTTACTGCCCCATCATCTTTCTAACACACTTTTAAATTTCTATATTGAATTGCCCATAAGCTTTTTTTAGTCTTTTTTTTTTCAGTGTAAACACTCACAAAAAGCGTAAGGTCAAGAACATTTTAGCTTTAACTAAACTTTTAAACGCCTTATGTTTAGGAATGTTAGAAATAAGGCAAACTGAATGTACTCATTTCCAATTAAAAATTCCTGAGCATAGTTCATTAAAAATTAAGAAAACAAAACTAAACAAAAACAAAACAAGCAAACAAACAAAAAACCAAACCAGAACAAAAACAATCCCCCACAAAACTCAAATCCAAAGCAACAACAACAAATTTAGAAGTGCTGATGGCTAACGTGTTACAGATACAATATTCCCACTGTTAGAAAAGGTTTATTAAAATTACTGTCTCCTCCTTCCAAGCCACCTGCAGACAGAATTTGTGGTGCCACTTCTACACAAGGAGCTGCAACTCATCTCTGAGCCCAGGAACAAACCTCCATAAACCAAAGGGAAATCTGAAGACAAGGATCCTGAAGGAGACAATGTTTTTGCAGTACCACAGGGATTGAGAGAGTTCAGTTTGCTTAAAGAGAGCCCATTCCCAGAGCTCACCTCCTTGGCTACATTTTCAATATCACCTGTTTGTCTTTGCTTATGTAAGCGATGTACATAAAGATGGTTTCTGAAGATTATGGTTTAATTTTAAAAATCTAACATGACAAGGAGAATCAGTCCTCTTGTTAGGAAACATAAAGGACTGATAAAAAATTCTTTGCCCATCCAGGAACTCTGAGCATCTTCCCTCGCTCTCCCTTGGGACAACAAAATTCCACTGATCTTGTCAAAGCCCCACCATTCACACATTTTTCAAACTAACCAAAAGGCACCTTTCCTCTCTTAGGGGATATTCTGTGGGTGAACAGCAACATTTTTGAAAATATAAATTAAATACTAGGTTTCAGAGTTGTATTTAACCCTGGTACATGGCACTGAACATGCCAACCTGGGTGTATAATGACATGCATTTATAGGAGTCTGTTCTGAACTGAAATCAGTGACACATTTCTCTGTGTCCCCATGAATCCCTTCTGGATGACTTGTTCAGCACAAATACAGAATTAATTTGGCATTGAATTTTTATAGAGAGGCACCTTTTATTTTCAGAAGTGGCTTAGACAAGAGATAAACCTGTGACAGGAAACACCTGAACTTGCATTTTGCAATCACACTTCTTCCCAGACTGTAAAAAATAAGTATTACGAGGACCTAGGAGAGTGTCATAGGTATCAGCTGTGGTCTTACTTTGAATAAGTTAAATCAATGTGTCAAAGCAGCATCCACAGAGGAAGAAGAAGAAGAAGCCAACTTACTAATTAACCCAAAAAGTTAATTCTTTATATGTACGTATTTTCCACAACCAGCTGGAAACAATTACAATTTGGGCTGTAGGGCATTTAAAAAATAAGCCTGAATTATTGGGGCTGTGGCATACAGCAACACTTCACTCCCTGAACCTTCTCTTCAGATGAATTCCTAAAAACTTACCTGCCAGAGACCCTGTATTACCACTGTACCGTAGGAACGACCTAGCAACATTACTTTTTCCTATCTACATTCAAAATAACCCCAAATAACTTAACCACATACAGCCGTCTGCACAGAAGGTCATAAACTTGCATTAAAAGAAAAATTTGCTTCTGTCTGGGTCCTTTCCACCCCAACTGTAAATCCTGGATCAGGAGACGATGACAAAACACCTAAATTCCTTTTGAACTATCCCACTTCACATGAGATTTTAGTTGTATTCCCCTGTTTCAATGCTCTTACCTCTGTTCTTCTGCTTTGGTTTACAATTGTTTATTTGTTTTGCCTGGGAATGCATTGAAAAGTACCTTGAAATGGATATTGAGAATCTGTAACCCCAAATTCTACCACTTACTCTCTCTGTGCTCTTGGTCATGTCATCAATGAAATGGGAACAAGGACAATAATAGAAAAAAAAAGGTAACGTTCTCATGGTTAAGAAAAAATTTTATAGAATCTTTAAATCCTTAGTATTGTATGAAACCACCATGTATCCACTAAACAAATACATTTCACTAAGAAATATTTAAAAATCACTCTGGTGTGTGCAACCACTAACAGCTGGTTTGATTACTTACAGTTACTATTCTACAAAAGCAGTAAGTTTTTACAACAAACGAAAACTTATGTTAGCAGCTCTCAGTAGGTAGCCCAGGAAAACATGCATAAAATGAGTTCCTAAATGTATTTGAGCTAAATAATAATGCGTAATTATCCAAATTATAATCTCAGGGCTTTCACACATGAATTTTTTTTGCTGCAGACATCCTACAGTCAAAGAGGAATGAAGATTTAAAAATATTTCTCAGGTTCAAGTCACAGATCTTGAGAAGAAACTGGTGACATCCTGAGCTCTGGCATGGAAGGGCCCCTCTCATGCAGTGATGCAGTGCAGCCTTATTCCTCACTGGACAGCTGGGGCAAGAAAAAGGTAAAATTCCTAAGAGATGAAGACAGAGTCAGAGTAACTGCAGAAAAGTGAATTCAATATCAAGTAGCATTGTTAGATTCTTTTCCAGTTTAAGGAAATGATGAAGTGACTCTGATAAGCTGAGTCTTTCCCTTTTCAGGACTATATCACGTAACAGGAAAGGAAATCAAAAACATTTGTCTGCCTAACACGAGCACAAAATATATTTAATGGCTTCCGTTCCTTTGAAATATATTAGATGCAGATGAGAAAATACATCTAATTTTTTCATGTGTGTGGGTGTGAACCAAAAGCCTGGTGAAACAAGACTCAGGGAAAAGCAGGAAGGGAGCCACAGCATAGAAGTTTGTCTTGCTGTTACACACCTGCTGTCAAAAGATATGTCAGAAAGGTACGTAATTCTCACTCAGGGCAACAACTCTGATTAATCTTACCACAGCAGTCAGCAATGGAGTAACATATATATCACAAATTTGAAGCAACGCCTCTGAAAAAGCTTTAACAACAGCTGGAAAACTCCCAGAAATTCAATATATGAAGTTTGAAATACTTTTAAATTAAGTGTTGGCAGATACTACACAAAAAAGAGTTCCAAATCAGTAAAGCAAAATAACATATTTTTCTACTGGTGACTACTGTGGCTCGAGAATAAAATCACTGAAAGACCAAGAAGTTTTCAGTGTTGGGGTGGAAGGGGATGGACCATCATCAAAAACAACCTCAACTCCAAGAGTGATGAGAAAAAAATGTCGGTGAAAGGCAGGTACAAACTAGAAAGTGACCAAAAAACAAAGTGGAATCACAGTTTTAGAGAACACGTGTGACATGCTACAAATGGCATCATTTGTGTTCTTTTTTTGCTTATAAATAGACATCTTCATGTGTATTTCCGTATCAGCATATTGGCGTGCATCCATGCAAATGTGAGGGGCAGAGGGAAGAAAGAGCTGGAAACAGCATCAGAAAAACAGCCAAAAAGCACCTTCGTGGCACCATAATGGAAATATTTCTTTAGAAAACCAGCATCTTACTTTCCACCACACTTTTTGCAGCATTTTGTCAGAAGAGACACAAGGAGTCCGACCTCACTGAGAATTTCAAATGCAAGAGCAGGTGACCTTAATTTTTGCTCTCAGAAAAACTTCAAAAAAACCCCCAAACCTAGCTGGATATAAGCACAGTTGACTCAAGAAAAAAAAACCCAGCACAGAAAGAAATACATATTTGATTGGCAAAGTCACAACTTGAAAACGTTGATGAAACTGCAGGAATTACAGACCAAAAGCTGAGTCTTTAAACTCTGTTGACTTTCACCTCATTTTAACACACCTATTTTAAAGGCATTCTTGCGAAGTATTAAATATTTCACAAAATCTGTACCATACAACTTTATTAAGGGGGCCATATTGGCCTCTAGTGGTCTTTCTATTGCTCTTACTACGTCGTTCCTATTATTTTCAGGATCCCTGTTACATTTACAGCTCTTTGGGACTTGCTGGAAGAATAAAACATCTGAATGACCTCGCTCGGTCAATACCTAGAGAACACCTTGGACTCTGCACACAAATTACTGTACAAATCCCAGTGCAAAGACGTTGGTCACTGGAAGAGCACCAAGTCAAACAAGAACCTTTAGGGAAAAAACGGCCTGGAAAGGATATAAGGCTCCTCGAATAGGAGGAGGGAGTGTAAAGCCATTTTTCTCCTTAAAGCAAGTTATTCTCTAGGGAGCCATTACTTTAAAGGGTTTAATTACACTTGCAAGTAGCTTTCAGAACTGACTAGCTGCAGCTAACATTCATTCATGCTGAAGGTTACAGGTGGGTTTTTCATGGCAAGTTTCATCTTTTGCCCTGTTACACATAACGAAATGTCCACTGTAGGCAATGCACTCATAGGATATTAAGTGTGCTAAACCCCAATTCTGAGCTGTTACATTAAACATTAATCATTCTTCTTGCAAGCACATCAACAAGAGTGACCATCAATACCTGTTGTTGCCACAGATCTCAAAATATCTGATAGTCTCCACTGACTAATTTCATGAAACTGTGACAGAGGAAGGTAAAAGCCCCATCCAGAAGAAGCAGAGACCACATCACTCAATCAGATTTACTTTCCCATTGGTCTTCCCCTCCTGGAAAGTGAGCTAATCCATGGGTGATAGTCATCTTGGAAACTCTCACAGGTCCTGTTGGGGTGTGTGGAGGGGCAGGGATCCTTCTCAGCTGCCAACCCCCTCCTCTTGGGCTGCCCTGGCTGCACAAACCATCAGCCCCGGGGCCCCCCATCCCTCACTGCCAGACAGCCACACCGAGATAAACTTCCCCTGCAAAGAGCACTGCAAGTTTTGGAGCTTCCTGTGTTATGCTCCAAAGTTGGACCCAAGCCCTGGCACTTAAATTTAGATTAACTGTCGCACATTTCATTTATTTACTGCTTCCTGAGTTATTAATATAATAAGCCCTCCCAATTTCAAGTCACTACATGCACGCCGAAAAAGCACAACAAATACCTCTTAAAATGGCCCATTTCCTGTTGCTGTAACTGCACCTTCTCTGAGTGATTTCCAGGGCTGGCATAAAGTGATTAATTACGTGTGTACATGTTAGAGAACGTACATGACCATTGCTTTTCCTCCACACTAATCTCTCACTGGTACCCAAGATATAAACTACCACAAAGTAAACACATTAACATTGAGGAACAGGATCCCCTGGGTCCACAGCACACTTAGAGTGACCAAATCCAAAGACTTTTCATCTCTGGCTCTCTCTTAGCTGTCAGACTTGGACAGCGTGAGGGTGACACTGACTTTTTTCACTCCTGCAGCAACTCCTGTCCAAAAAAATTTGAAAGGTTTCTTGAAGCATAAAGGTTTAACACTTGCAACATCCCTGTGAAGTCATTATCCCTTGTACAGCTGTGCAGGGGGAAGGCTCAGCTTCCAAATTCCAAAGTCATTCCACTTATGATGTAGGTATTAACAGTAAATAGGACAGGGAGAGAGAAAGAGAGAGAAAGACAGAAAGACAACAAAGACAGAAAGAAAGACAAAGAGAGAGAGAGAAAGGAGAGATGAAAGAGGGAGAAAGAAAAAAAGAAAAGAAAGAAAAGAAAGAAAAAGAGAAAGGGGAAAGAGGGAAAGAGGGAAAGAGGGAAGGAAGGAAGGAAGGAAGGAAGGAAGGAAGGAGGGAAGGAAGGAAG
>VZRV01001514.1:112908-166248 GCA_013398115.1 Falcunculus frontatus
AGCTGCCGGCTCGGCCCCCGTGGCACTGCCCAGGGCAGGAGAGGCACTGGGCAGGGCACGGGCTGCCTCTGCTGCCACCTCGGTGCCCACGCTGCCGGGAGAGCTGGGCCCTTGCTGGGCACAAGTCTGGGCATCCTCGTCCTTCTCTGCATGCAAGGCTTTGTCCCAGAGCTTGTCCCTGATGCCTTCTCCCCACCGGGACAACCTTGAGAGGCTGCTGACACTTTCTTGCCGTTGCAACAGCTTTGGCTCACTCACGGCTCTTTCCCGTTGGGGCAGCTCTTGGGCATCGGCGTCTTTTCCTTGGGATGGCTCCTGGTGGCTCTGGTCTCCCACTTGGGACAACCTGGGGTCTCTCTTGTTCTCTTCCCGTTGGTACATGTGTCCATGGCCTCGCACATCTTCTTCAACAGGAGACAGCTCCTGGTATCCCTGCACTTCCCAGGGCAGAGACAGCTCTTGGCCTATCACCTCTTCTTCCCACGAGGACAACTCTTGGCCTCTGTCATCCTCATCTTTGTCCCATCAGTAGAACACTTCCTGCACTGTCACCCTTTCTGCCCTCTGGGACAGCTCTTGCTGTCTTCCGTCTGCCCACTGCACTCTCACACCCACCTCCCAGTGGTGCAGCTCCTGGTGTCCCACAGCTCCGCAGGGGCAAACTTCCGGCACGGTCACTTCTTCTTGCCACTGGTGAAACTCTCACACCGTCACTTCTTCCCACAGGCAAAGCTCTGGGACGCTGACATCTGCCTGTGGGGAAAGCTCTTCATCCACGGCGTAGTCCCACTCTTGGTCCATGGTGAAAAAGGCCCCCTCCTCCTCCTCAGTCTCTGACAGGGGCAGCACCGAGCTGCCCACTGCCCCCAGCCACTGCCCGCTGAGGGCCTGATCTTCCAGCCAGCTGGGCAAGGGGCTGGGGGACTGGGAGCTGGGGTAGGCCTTGTCCTCCTCCATGTCTGGCATCCTCTAGCACAGACAGGTCCTGGGACACGGCGAATCCTGGCACTGGCCAGCACCGGGCCCGGCAACGTCCCTTTTATACCCTGAGCCGGGCGGGGCTCCTAGATGTCACAAAGGCCTTGGGGACCGCCATGTCCCGCGTCACCGAGGGCCCCGGCACAAGGGCCTGTGTCACAAAGGGCCGCCCGCGTCACCCCTTCACCAGCCGAGGCCACTGGATGTGGCATGGAGCAGCCCCCTCCGTGGGCTTTCAGCCCCTTGGTCCCAGGCGGTTATTAAAGGATCAGGAATGCCCCAGTGAAGTGCCAACGAGACCACATGCCAAAGTCATTTGTGTGGGTTTTATTGAACTGTTAATGTGAGAGACACGGGGAGAGAGAGAGAGAGAGAGAGAGAGAGAAATAAAGAGAAAGAAAGAGAAAGACAGAGGAAGAAAGAAAAAGAAAGAAAAAGAAGAAAGAAATGTTGCTGCCAGGAAATGTGACTCCCCCAGCTGGGCTGGATCACCGTGGTTGGACTGATTCTGGCAAGACCCACATGAGCTGCACACAAACAGCATTTATATGTACATTGCAACTGCAAATAATGTTACATTCTGATTGGATTTATTTAGATAATAGTGTCTAGCATCCAGAGAAATGACCAGCAATGACCAGCAATCACCATTAAGGCTGTTATTCAGCTATAAATCCAGAAAATAATGGGGTTTTTTCCAAACCCCCTCCTCCACTTTTTTGCAGGGTTTTGTACATCCTGGAGATAAATCTTGAGCAAGTGGGAACAACGCGTTAAAACCATTTTCTCTTGCAAGGTAATAGGCAAGTTTGTAAAGGCTACTCCAATGACTTCAGGAGAAGAAAAATCATACCCACGTTGATGTGCTTGCCTTCCTGAGATACAAAGTCTATGTACTGAGCAAGAAAACTTCATACCAGTTAATAAAGAACAGATTATGATTTTTTTTAAACCTGTTGATTTTTCATTCCAGGTGTTCTCATTAGTATTTCGGTGGTTGTGCCATAAATAAAATAAGCAGATGAATGTCTGTCTGAAGGAAAATATTTGTTGTCCCATTCCTCTATTTCTAACAGGGATAATCTTTTCCTAATAAATCAAAAGAAGACACTCATGTCATCACTCCCCTTCAGGAAAGTCCTTCTAGAAAAGGTCAAATATTGATAGCTTTTCTCAAAAAGGTGTCATGGACTTCTTGTCCACCTGTAGATACAACCTCTGTGTGTGTATTGTACATGTATTCGCACACATGTACCTATGTGTCTTGATAAAAATAGTGAAAAAGCTACTTCCCACCCCAATAGAACAGGAATTATACAATTACCTCTGTAAAGAAAGCTGTCCGGAGGTATCGTTGCAGGGCAAATAGGTCAGAAGTCTCAGAGTTGGATAGCAGATCATGCTCTGCCCTCTCAAAGCGCATCTATTTGCAGCAAAGAGTGCTAAATGGTACTGACAACATGCAAATCCTGATTATCTTCTTGTGTGGCCACTTCTATGCCATCCAAATTCAGGTAGCATCAGTGTGACTTTCACATCAGCAAAACTGTTGAGAAGAAAACAGAAATCATGCTGATTTCCCAGGGCTGAAAAGCAAAGCACAGCCCCAGCAGCTGTAACCACTATTTTTAGATTGCTGATAAGAGATCCACCTGCAAGATAATGTGACAGTGTGGAAGATCTTTAATTAGAGTATCTTCAAAGATTAGTGCCGCATTTACATGCTGCTAGATAGGAAAGGTGTCTTTCCACCTAAGATCATCAGTTTGGGTTGGAAAGGTCCTTAAAGCCCATCCAGTGCCATCCTTGCCATGGGTAGGGACATCTTCCACTGTCCCAGGCTGCTCCAAGTTCCAGTGTCCAACCTGGCCTTGGACACTGCCAGGTGTCCACGGGCAGCCACAGCTGCTCTGGGCACCCTATGCCAGGGCCTGCCCATCCTCCCAGGGAACAATTTCTCTCTTATGCCAGTTTAAAACCATTCTCCCTTGTCCTGTCACTCCATCAAAAGTCCTTGTCAAAAGGTCCTTGTCAAAGTCCCTCTCCATCTCCCTTGTGGTCTCGTTAGATGTTTGCCATTGTCTTTGGTGCACATTGGCCTACAAAAGGGAAAATCCTGAAGCAACTCCATCGGTACTTTATTGCTTTGCAGTTATGAATTCTGCACAGGCAGAGACTGTAAATCTGTACATTTCCAGCTGAACCTGCTTAAATTGTAACCCTTTATAGACTGTGACCTGAGACTAATCAGAGACTTCTCGGAGACTTCTCTGAGTACTTTAGAAAGCCAGGAGGGTCTCAGCGAAGCTTGTGACTCAGGAGGGACAAAAACCTGAATATACTGCAGTAGTGGATAATAGATGGTAGAGCTGTTATGTAGAACCTGTATTTTCAACAAATCTAATAATTATCATCCTCACAATCATAATCACTGTGTCCTGCTTCATCCCCAGACCGGATCAGCCCCAAGGGTTGCTCTGGCCTGGGTGCAGCACCAGCACTTGTTGAACTTCATGGAGTTCCAATGGTCCCATCTCTCCAGGCTGTCCAGGTCCCTCTGGTTGCATCCCTTCCCTCCAGCATGTAAGAAATTTGCACATGGCTAGTAAAAAGGAACTGAAATTATAATCAGGGAAATTGCAGTCCCCCCCATCCAAATTACCTATAAAAAACCAGCTCTTTTGTCCACCTACATGGGCGCTGAGTTTTTAATGGAATTCTATGCGGTGTATGTACAGCTTAAGTTCATCAGTGCTCAACGTAGCATTGTTGCTGTAATTTATGAATCTTCCAAAGCCATTAGATCTTGTTTTGAGACATGCCTCGTTTTTATGAGCGTTAAAGTGCTTTTCAAAGCAGGAATCACAGATGCTTTACACATTTAATAAATTGATCTCTCCCAAGTTTTAATTTATGCTTTGTTAAGTACTGCTCCTGGCTCATGCATTACTCAGTCTCAACGTCTCTGCAGATTTGACTGGTTCCAGGTCATCAGATCTTTCTTACTCCCTGTAGCACACTTCTGCTTTTCATCCTTGTAACAGACACATCATTACAGAATTGGGATTGCAAGATGTCAGGGGGGTTGCGTGGCAAAGCACAGACATGTCATTCCTGTTGCTGATGCACAAACTATACAAATATATGGGTTTTGAATTTTAAAGCAGGTAAGTCTGCCTGAGGAGAATAAAACACTAATTATCCTGTTTCCAAACCTTCAGAAAGAAAGGAAGAATGGAAGCTGCAAATGAATAAACTGGTGGCAAACTTTATAAACAGCAAGTTTATTTCTTTTTTCTTGTTTAAATCATAATTTAGGTGTTTTTAAGTAGTTAAAATTTTTCATTTACCTTCTTAATCAGCATTGATTAGGTAATTACGATCAAGACACTTTTTTATTGAAAAATCATTTTAATATAGTCTCAGTACAAAATCAGGGTGGTATAGCTCAGTCAGTTTTTTTGTAATTAATCACCTGGAGCAATGCAGAAAGTGAAAAGCATTCCCAGGTAAGCGTGGGGCTGATGAGGCTGCAGGTATCTGTCAAACAGTCCTTCACTTTTGCACCTCTCATGCTACATATGCTAATTTTCTCTATATAACCTCTCAATCTGCAGAGATCATCTTCTTGTAAGTGACTTGGGCAGCAACTGTCTTGTCCAGCCCAAAAGAGGGAATAAACTTAAATTACTTGATTTTATTTACAAGAAAACAAAACCAAAACCAAAATAACCAGTGGCTGGAAGTAGAGCAGAACCCTGACACTCCTACCTTCTAAAAGTTTATATTTCTTTGTGTTTTTTCCCCAGCTGGACACAGGCACATGCGAGCAGCCAAGGCAATGAGTTTTCCCTCTGGAATACTGGGGTATCAACAGAAGGAGTAGAAAGGTGTTGCAAGAGCCCTAGGAAGGAGAGAACGGCTCTCATATTCACCATGAGAGGTTTGGTGAGACGTTGTCTCTGCCCTACATCTTTCCCAATCCATTCCCAGGCTTTTCCCAAACTTTTGCCAGTGGCTCTGTCAGGTCAGCAAGTTCCAGATAAGGCCCAGGTCAAGCCTAACTTGCCCAGCCTTGTCTTCTGCAGAGTCAAACCCCTCCTTGATAACCTGCAGGCCTCTCAGGCTTATCTCTGCAGACAGCGGCAGTAATTCACATTTGGTGTCTTCCACCGAGATCTTGACTTCATTATTCTTGCTTAGGCCAGGATAAATCAGGAGGAAAGGTCTTGGAACAGGACTGTATAACAGTGTTAAATCTAAAGAGTAGAAAATAAGGAGCAGGGATGTTTATTAAATAATAAATAGATGTTCCCAGATTTTCTTAAGACTCTTACCATTCCCTGCAGGAAGACAAAAAGCTTAACCAATATTAATATAGCTTGGTTTTTACATAAAAAACATTACCAGCTTTCCTTTTGTTTTATTTTGTTTTGAGTACATTTTCTGAACTACTAGTGTAGTTCACTTTCTCTACTACTGTATTACTTTCTAGCTGTGGGTAATGTCATTTTTTCTCCCCCTCTAAATACAAAACAAAATTGTTTCCTGGAGTTTGCAGCAGAATGGGATTTCTGCAATTTTTCACTGAGCTTTAAACTAGCTCCAGCCTGCACAGGGGTGTCCTTCATGCTGTCATGTACACTGGTCTTTCAAACATGAAAATGAGGAAAAAGTATTTGCCAGTCTCCAAAAACATAAGGAGAAAATAATCCTAATAATTCTTAATAACCAGCTACTGAGTCCAGCCTGCCTCAGGGAAAGGATGAAAAACATAGCACAGCTACTGACTGTAGAGTCCTCCTCAAAAAATGGTGACACTGAGTCCCATGAGGAGCTTTTTTAACCAGACTTTCACGATCCTCAGGTTTTCAGGAAGGATTTTCAGCTGTCATCATTTTCTGGCCCAGGATGCACTGACAACCCGTCAGGTCCTGCAGCTTCCACCTCCGTAAGGTCTGTCTCTTCTCATACCAGTCTCAATTTCTTTTTCTCACATTGGAAGGCCAATAAAAACTTTAAAGTATCCCGGCCAAGATTATCTGCTTTCAAGATAACTATCTCAGCCCAAGTTTCCTAAACTGTAATTTATACTTTGATATGTGCTTTGATAGTGGAAACTGAACCTTAGGATATCCTATCCCACCATTCTATTCCAGAAACTGGCTTGCAAAGTAATTAGAAAAATTGATCAAATGTCAGTAAACACCACTCCATTAAACAAAAAGGATCTTATTTTAAAGACACTTCTGCAGTTCTTTTTCACCTTGGCATAAAACCCAGAGTATTTGGTGTATTTCTGGGTATCACTCTCTTTCTCAAGAATCTTTGTTGTGCAAGCATGATTTAATTAATCTTCACAAACCTGCCTGAGACATAATTACTATCTTTTGAAGATAAGGACAGATTTATCAAAACACCATGTCCCACTTTAATTCAAAATATTCTTTTCCCGTCCACAAAAACAAAGGTAAAGAAGAATGTCACTTTCATACTGGAGAGAGAACATGTGCAGGAAAAGGCTTATCTTTGTTTATTGACGTGCTGTTGAATCCTCCACCTCTAGCCGAAAATTTTTCCAAGCACCCTGCCAAAACTCTTTGGTGTTCTGTGTAACACGGTGCAGATGGACACCGTGACATGGGGAGGAGAGTGTAGGAAGTGGCATCCATCACTGAAAAGTTCACATTCAGACTAAACTGGCCTTGCTAAAATGAAACCAAATGGAAATATAAGTTGTCTGGTAATCAGTTTTGGTTTGGTTTGGAGTTTTTCTGTCCCTTCTTTAATTTCTGAATACATTTGTTCCATTAGGATGGAATCACTCAGGGGTCATCTACCTACCACTGTCCATAATCTGACGAGATGTGTCATTTTCTGCATAAAAATTATCATAACCAACTCCTAATTTAGTGGTTTAAGTCAAAATAATTTTGGTTCCTCTTTCTGGACAGCAAAGATGCTCAGAAAGAGGAAGAAACTCTCGTGGCTCCTCTGCAAAAGGTAAAAAATATTTTGAAAATGCCATACAAAGTTCTTAAAGGTTTTCAAAAGTTTTTCCACATTCTTTTGAGTTAAAGTTGTTCACCATTTTTCTTCCACAGCAAATTCTACCTTTTATTTCCTTTCATTATTGGAGAGAAGCATTGTCCACCTGGAACTTCTCTGAGCAACATTGCTTCCCTCAGAGCATTGATGAAGGTTGATTTAAAAGAGATGCACCTGATCCTATTGCACTCAATAGACACGGATTGGCTAAGGAAAAACCCAAAGAAAGTAAATTATTTATTTATTTGTTTTATTTTAACATCCATCTCCAGTTACACCCTCTGGTCCCTACACAGGCCTTACCAGAGGATTTTTCCATTATTGCAAGAATAAATCACTTCCAGTGCCACATTTACTTCTCGGTTGACATTGTCATGAATTCAAGTCTTCAATATTAAATAACTAAAAAAAAAATATTAATGTTCATATCAAGTAACTTTTAATGACTATTTAACGAATTCCAAGTACTGTTTATTCTTGTGAGTCACTGCAGCTCCCCAGTTTGTAGCAAACTTACAGCAATGGCCTTCAAATTACATATGGGAGGACCAAGTATCTTGTTGATTTTGGACTGCAAGATGCCAGAGAGTTCTGAGAATTTAATGGGTTTATGTTCTGACACGCAGGTGACAAACATTAGTCACGACTTTATATTTTGGACACTGCATATCCTATTTCAAAAAGACAGCAAGTTTGGGGTATCTGAACAGTAACAATCTGTGTAAAAGTTATAAGAAGGAACATGGCGAGGCATTGTTGAATGTAATAAAAAAAGCAGAAGTGGTTTCGTATTTATCATAGGAACCACAGAATCACAGAATTGGTTGGGAGTGACCATAAATCTTATCCATTCCCACCCCTGCCATGTTCAGGGACACCTTCCACTGTCCCAGGCTGCTCCAAGCCCCAGTGTCCAGCCTGGCCTTGGACACTGCCAGGGATCCAGGGGCAGCCACAGCTGCTCTGGGCACCCTGTGCCAGGGCCTCCCCACCCTCCCAGGGAACAATTCCTTCCCAATATCCCATCCAGCCCTGCCCTCTGGCACTGGGAAGCCATTCCCTGTGTCCTGTCCCTCCAGCCCCTGGCAATTGTCTCTCTCCATCTTTCCTGCGGCTCCTTCAGGCCCTGCAAGGCCACACTGAGGTCACCCCAGAGCTTCTCCTCTCCAGGCTGAACAATCCCAGCTCTCGCAGCCTTTGCTCCCAGCAGAGCTGCTCCATCCCTCTGCCCATCCTGGTGCCTCCTCTGGGCCGGCTCCAGCAGCTCCAGCTCCTTCCTGTGCTGGGCCCGGGGCTGGAATCATTAAAACATTACACTGAGAAATTAATCAATACAATATATCCCTGTAATTAAAGGAATTCCAAAGGCAGGGATGGTAAAAATCTCCCTCACTCACCCAGGATGGGACATTTTCTATTTAATAGTGAAGTGAGATGAAGTCTCAGGCACTGGGCATAAAAAGCCCATTTACCGCTTGCGGTGAAGAGGCAGTTTGTCTTCTGCACAAATTATTACGAAATTATTTTTGTGTGCTCCATGCATTTCCAAAGATATTTTTGCATTCTGGTTGCTCATTAGAAGGGGGACTGCAAAGTATAAAGGACTCTCCATAAAAATGTATGAAATTACACTGTTTGAAATCATCCAACCTTATAGCACAATTAAAAAATGAAGTCCAAATAACTTGCAAAGTCTTTTGCAGCAGTGCCTGGGAAGGAAGAAGCTGTTCTCAGACAGCTGCTGGGGCTGTTGGCTCATGACACACAAGGTGTTATACACAGCAGTAGAAGAGAGGAAAGCCTGTGACCAGTTCCGTCTGAAACTTTTAGAGGAGAAAAGGCTTGTGAGGATAGGTTTTGTTTCATCAAATTTGTGGGCTGTCCTCAGCATTACTGAAGAAGGACAGCCATTGCATGTAGACAAATGTGTCAGCAATGCAGGCAAACACAACTTGCTTTTAGGTGCACAGATCTATTTCAAGTAGCCTCAGTGACACTATTTGCTTTTCAGTATTACTAGAGATTAATGGATTTATTAAGAATGATCTCTCCTCGATTTGTTTCTCAGACTAAAAATAAAGATTAGCACCAGCAAAATCACTTAATAAACCCAACTTGGCAGTACGCAGAAAATATAGTTAACTAAACTAAAACTAATTTTACAAGGTTCTTTTATTTCTGCAGTGAAGTCACAGAATCACAGAATCTTTTAGATTGGAAAAGACCTCCAAGATTCAAGCCCAGCCTTTGACCAGTAAGAGTCAGAGGTCTGCTTTGTCAGCCAGAGCACTGGGAGCCAGGCCCAGCCATTCCTCATTACCTTGCAGCCTTCTACAGTTCAGAACACAGAGCATCAGTTTAAATATATTTTATTTTCTTCCTGTTTCCCCTCAGTCCGCATGCTGGCCCACTGTTCTTGATCACCACCAGCTCCTGACCATTCCTCAATTCCTAAATCACATGATTCTAACAATAAATATTCCAGCTTTGTCAGTATCTTCTGTCACCTTTTTTTTCTTTTTGGTAGGTCACATTTCTTCCCAACATGATGAAAACTGAACCAGGTCAACAAATCTTCCCTCATCTTTGTTCCTGGGGTGCTCTATACCCTCAGTTTTGTCCCCACATCATCTGCACCTACAAATTTACCTTTTTGTCGTCTCCAGGATGTTCTCAGACATTTCCACACCCTCTCTAAGGCCTTTCCCACAGCTGTCCAGGCATTCAGCTCTGCTGCTCACAGTGACTCCAACACATTCTGCCCCAATTTTCAGCAGCAAAACTGATATTATGGACCCGGCTCTCTCTTTCCTCCCCTGGGAAATTATTCCATTTTTTCAACCTACTTCAAAAAGTGACAGGACACTGCTTTTGATGCCTTGTGGTTAATGAAGATTGCCCGGGAGTGAGCAGCTAATAGGGGGCCAGGTCTTCTCTTTGACTTGTAAATGCCTCTGGCTTTCTTCCAAACTCGTTACTACAGATTTACAACACTTTTAGAGTGAGAAGAACAGTTGACCTAGTAAATCCAGCACAGCGTAAATGCTGAAAAATGACAAAATTGTCACCATTTAAGTGAGTTATGTTAACTTCAGGACTTCTGGCTGTGCTGGGAGGAAAGTGGAGCTCTATATATAATGTCCACCAGTTTAGGGGGTTGTGTGTTAGCTGCTTTTGTTATCAGGGACTTAGCAATAAAAACACAAAATGTTGTTGTACTCCATACAACAGACAAAGTAAGGCCTTGTGCCCTCCAGCTACGGTCTAGATCACATCCGATTTCTTCCACAAGGCCGAACTATCAAGTGCGTTTCCTCTGTGACATCTTCCTGCTCAGGAATGAATTTCTGCCATCAAACTTTTCCCCAGGCTTCAACAGACTTCAAGGGGAACAGTGTGTTCCCATCCGAAGTCAAATTTGACCCTCACAAATTGCACTGTTCCTCTCCACGTTTTGGAGAGAGCATTAATGCTGTCAATAAAAGGGGAAAAAGAAAAAGAACGGTGCCAAGTTTTGCCAGAAAATTTAGCAGATTATAGTATGCAACAGCTTGGAGTGGGTATGTGTTAGGACTGTGAGCAGGAATCACTACAAAACGAAAAGCAGTTATTTAGGGAGGTGGGGGAAGCCAGACTAACAGACTTAACAAAAATATTTTGTGAAATGTGCCTTGCACCGAGCTCCGCACCCCCATGGCAGGACTGCTGCTCGTAGCCAAGCTGCACCTCCTCAGGCAAGTGCTCCTACACCAGCATCTCACAGTGTGCTCAGTAATACACACAGAGACAGAAGTCATCCATCCTGGGAGCCCAGGTGGGGAATCTGGTGGAGATCAATCATAGAGGGGTTTGGGGTGGAAGGGAAGGGGTCCCTGCCCATGCAGCAGGGTGGGAACACAAGGTCCCTTGGACTGAAGGTGCCTTCCAACCCAAGCCACTCTGTGATTCTGTGACGGGGCTGTTGTGCTCCTCAAAGTGCTGCCTGTAGGGTCTTCTGCTCAGGAAGCTTCAGGCACGGTGCCAGTCTGGGCTGAATAAGGGAAACCATTTCCAGCAGAAGGCAAAACAGGCGAGGAAAGAAGGGGCTGGAAGAAAGAGAACAAAACAAGGCAGGCTGCAACTTCTTAGGCTCCTTCCTGAGCCAGGGCTGATGAGGTCCCAGCAGTATGACAAGAACATGGAACCCCAAGATTCAATAGAAATAGCAGCAATTGTGATGAAATCTACCTTTTCCTCAGCAAACCTGTGTTTGGTAACTTCTGTGGCACGGATGTCCACCACAAATCAACCACGGAACTTGTCACCAGAGTCTTTAGCAGCATGATTTGCCGGTAAAGGCATGGCTGTCCTCTTTTTCCTGATAGGAACATACAATTCTGTCTCATCTTAGTCTAGCTTTGCAACAAATACAATTTTAAAATAGTCCTTCAACGCTATCAGTTCATAATTTAATTGATATTTCTTACTCTTCCCTGGTAAATTTTACAAACAATTTGTTCACAAAGTAGTTCTAGTCCATGTTTTGTCATTCTTGACAGCAGATCAAAAACTCTTTTCCAAATTTCCCAGCGTTTGCTTGCCTTCAGCTCAGAGAAGTCCAGGTGATGCTCTGCAAAGCAGAGGGACCATTTGGCAAGGGCAGTAAAAACAAGAGTTGGCAACCAACTGCCAGCAACAGAAGGGACCTTTTCAACAAACATTTTCAATAAATTCATAAATAGCCAAGCCAAAAAGAGAGGAAAAAAGTGCAGTCAGATTTCTAATGCCCTGGAGAGTAACAGTTAGGTTGTTATTTACAGGATGAGAAGGATGGGGCTGGAGGTTTGTTACAGATACTCTGAAGTTTGCTGTTTTTCTCTCCCTCTGATCTCACTCACTTTTACATGTTGTCATTACCGGCATCCACACACCAACAGTCTGATAGCAAGCATGCAGAGTTCTTTCAGGCAGCAACTGCTACAACATTTTGTTGATACTCTCTCATAGCGAGGAATTTGTACATTTTTAAAAAAAAATCAGCTTGGTTTGAAAGCCTGCTGTACTAAACATACCAGTTTATATGCTCAGTACGTTAAATAATATGCCAGATACAGAGTGTTGCTCCACGCAGACATCAAACCTCGGACTACATTTTAATCAGAACCAAATACTGCAACACCAACTGCATGGGAGAGAAAAAATGGCAACTTTCAAGTTGAAATAACTTCTTCTTCTTATTGATGCCTTGTGCTTTGGGCTTATGAACTGACAGCTGTGTCACTGCAGTCACTAACTTCCCAAGTGAGAGAAAACTTCAAAACTCAGCAGGACGCCCTTAGGAAAGGGATATAATTGCCAAATTAAAACCTCCGCTCCCACTCTCTCAGCCACAAAGAGAGCAGGATGCTTCAGCTCACCAGTCAAAACACTTCCAAAGGAGAAGTGCTCAAAAAGAAAAATCAAAATACAGTAACAATAGCCTCTGATATCCATTTCCATCTCCACTCAAAGAAGGCGCTTACGGTCCTATTTCCTTAGGAAGGAGTTGGAACAATAATTTTAATTAGTCTGTCCTTCAACCACAGCAGAATAACGTTTTTCTAGCATTTAAAATAAAACCACAACCCATCTAAAATTACAGCTTGTCCAGCAAGAAATAATCTGAGACTACTGAACTGCAGCAAAAGAAGTCCACAGCAGGTGGTAAAAGATGGGAGAGGTAATGCTGCTTCTAAAACATGAGACTGTACAACACAGGGATGATACAGCCTGTCCTTTTGGGAAGAGAAAGCATCCAGAGTATTCACCCATGATCCCATTTCACATCTTTTTTATTTCATTTTTATCTCCTGAGTAGCTTCAGTTGTAGCAATGACTGGCTCTAAGGAGCTGCAATTCATGCCAGAAGGTTAACTCTTAAAAAAAAAAAAAAAAAAAAGGAAAGACTCCAAATCCTCTGATAACAGGAGAAGCCAAGTAAATGAAAATTTTGGCAGATGTGTGAGAAATAGGTCAAATTCATCCTTGGTGTAACTATAGTCTGCTTCGCCTACATAACTGCAGAAAAGAATACGAGTCACTATTTTAAACATAATGAGCAAAATGTGTTCTTGTTTCACTGGGTTGCAATTGATTCCACAGCACTTGAGACACTTGAGGGAGAAAAAAACCTCAAAGTCCAGGACTGCAGATGCCATGATAACGTACATCACTTTCACTAAAGATGGGTGCAATCGTGTTTAATGTTTAGAATATTTATTTGGTGACGAACAGAGGCAGGGGTGTGCAAGCCCAAGTGAGCATCCCCAGATTGTCACAGCACGTCTTGGAAAAGCACCAGTCTGGGCCCAGGCTGAGGCTTCACAGCAGCTCAGTTCCCCAGGAAGAGCCAATATTCCATATTCCTGCACACCCCCCATCAGGCGAGGCCAGGCACAGAGATACTCCAGAGGCAAAGCAAAAACACAGGCTGTGAACGCAGGGTGATTGTGAACACAGCCAGGCAAGTTCTTACACAGAGAGAAGCTTGGATCCTGTGCTTCAACCAGAAACACTTGTGCTTACAGGAATTAATTGCAATACGTTGCAATATTGCTATAAAAATGTGCTAAAAACCTAAATAAATAAACAAATAAGCCAAAAGTGTAGAGCAGCATTTTATCTAATCCGCTGCTAATGGTTTTGCTGCTCAGACAGGGTTAATCAGGCACACAAAATTATTTCCTGGCACTTTTGGAAAGCTTCTTCAGTGATGATTCCAACAATACGAAAGGTTTCAATTTTGCAGAGTTTATGTTGGCCTAAAGCGCATTAGGTTTTATTTTATCACACCCTGCAGGACATATCCACTCAAAAGTCTTTTTTAAGACAGCTTAGAGCAAATCTAGCAGCCCAGTCTGCCTCTCATCTATGAACGATGAAACAAAGATTAGTAAAGAATTAAACAGTGAAGTAGAAAGGAAAACTTAGAATAAGTACATTTTGTAATAACAGCACAAGTATTTATTTTGTACATGCTTTACAGGGGGTTTTCTGATCAGAACTAGACACCTAGGAGCATTGCTAATTCTATAATACTGTGCTAAAGCAATCAGACTGCCTTGGGAAAACGTAACTGGAGCAGCGTTCCAGAGGTCCAGCATGAAAATCCTGAGGGAAACAGAGGAAGAATGGGGCAGGTGGGGAACTTCTGCCACTGGGAAGATCCAAGGTTCCCCATTCACTGTCCCAGACAATTCCTGCACTGAGTTCTGTGTCCCTGGAATTAAACTGCTCCAGCTTTTCTCTCCCTGCATTACCTGGAAAACGCAAGGAGGTGTCAGTGACACCAGAGCCATCCAAGCAAGAGGTCCCTCAGTCATTAAAATACATCTTTAAAATCATCAGTTTTATGTGCACCTCATGGTAGGTTTACATCTCTAAAGTGAAGTGTAAAAAACTGGTACTCAAGGTCTCGATTCCCCTCTAGAGACCAAGTTTTTATGTGTCTTTTCCAATACGCTTATAGAGTCCTAGAAATTTCTTCTTTTAATAAAATTGCTGCTTTTTTACATGTGCTTCTATTTAGAGATTAACCCCTATGAAATTAAGCAGCTATACTGTTGGGAAGAAGGTGAACAATTATCACAATTACACATTTTCCACACACAGATGTAAAGCCAACTGTATAATGGCCCTACAGGGAAGTAACGAATATATTTTTGCCCTATAGGCAAATCCCAAATATAGCTTTTCAGAAATACGTTTAAAGCATTTTCCTGTGCATACAGCCAAGATGCTTGAGGTTTTCATGAGCTGCTTAATTGGGCAGTTACCCCAATATTTTAATTAGATTAAGACCTTTATGGAGCGAATGTTATTTCTCCTTACTTACTAAGTCATAAAAAATTAGAGAGCACTGCCCTGGTGTTGCTGTATGAAAGGATTCAGATTGGTGATGATGAACTAAGAAATCCTTTAAAAAGACACAGAATCCCAGAATGTCTGGGGTTGGAAGGGAGCTCTGGAGCTCACCCAGCCCAAGCCCCTGCCCAGGCAGGTCCCCTGAAGCAGTGACACAGGAACGTGTCCAGCTGGGGTTGGGAGGTCTCCAGACAGGGACCCGCCAGGCCCTCCCCAGGCAGCTGTTCCAGGGCTCTGCCCCTCCATGGACACAAGTTCTTCCTCCTGCCGGGGTGGAACTTGCTGTGCTTTATTTTATGGCCACTGCTCCTCATCCTGTCCCTGGCACCGTGGAACAGAGCCTGGCACCATCCTCTGGCACCCCTTGGAGGTGTTTGTATGGATTGATGGGATCCCCTTGGAGCCTTCCCTTCTCCAGCCTGACCAGGTCCAGCTCCCGCAGTCTCTGCCCATCTCAGAGATGCTGCAGACCCCAAACCCTCTCTTTTAAATTTTGTCAGACACACCAGAAGCCCGGGACATCACATTTCTGAAGTGTGAATTCTTCCACAAAGAGAAAGAGGGTCTTTCAGGAATGTGTCCCATCTCAGCTTTGCCCTGTTCCAGCTGCTGCTAAGACCCTGTGGGATTTCATTTATTTTTTTTAACACTCCTGCAAGTCCATACCCATGGCTCTCCTGTGTCCACGGAACATGCAGCAGGTACGGAACAGACTCATCTTCCCAGACTCCTCAGGCTGAAATTTCTAATAATGGCTATTAAAATTTTGTTTTCCTAGGATGATGCTGGGATTCCACAGCCACCCTTTGGGCTCAATTAATATTTTCTGCACTTGGAATCGGGGACTCTGGCTGCTAGACATGGACTCTGTCAGCAGAGCAACCTCAAATGCATGAAACAATGGGTGGAGACTGTCCCCTCCTGTCCTCAACAACACAACAGCCAGAAGAAATCAGCCCCTCTGGGCTCAGGGAATAAGAATTGCTGCTGTACAGGAAGAGAGCAAGACAAGTGTAAGTGGTTTAAACAGGACTTGCATTGAATGGGATCCTGATACTCAACATTATGAGGCTGCACTGGTTTCTTCTTGATGAATGGAGTTCCATGTGAACACATAATCAGCTTCTAGATATTCCACATAATTATATTCCATATAATGCAGCAACCTTCTGGCACCATCTATGTGTGAATTCTTTTCTTCTTCAGTTATATGTGACGCTGACTGATTTTTAGGAAAAAAAAATGGGGGGAAGAGGGCTGTAGATGCCCACGGGTCTGTTCAAAGAGAGGGTTATAGCAAGCAGGAGTCATTTTTTACTTCTTTATCTAAACTTCTGGGCACGTGTACTGAACAGAATTCACCTGAATTCTTTCATGGCTCCTGGTTCTCCAAACTACTTTTTCCTTTCCCTCTAGTGACCCTCCCCACCCAGCCCTCTGAGGGTCAGTCACTGCCTTCGCAGCATGACAGACTCAGACGATGCAGGATGGCCACAAGAGACCCAACTTCACAGCTCTCTCAGGATTCTGGGCCCCTCAGAGCTGTGGTGGGGTATCAGAGCAAGGAAAGAGGCACCTGCAGCTCACCTTCCAGCCATGGCAAGGGCTGCCAGACAGAAAGGAAAGTAAATCCCTCCCCACCTCCCTTCAAACTCGAGTGCCTTTGGTTTCTGGAGCACAACCACCAAAAATAGGCTCTGTGACTCCTAAACAGAAGCAGACAAAACAAAGGAATGGAAAACTCATTGTTGCTAGTAGGTGGGGTGGAAAAAGTCACTCACTGCTCTTTATTTTTACTTATTATTTCTGTTTTGTTTGGTTGGGGTTTTTTTTGGTTTTTTTTTTTATTTCACTAGCAAATGCAAAAAAGGAACATCTGCTTGGAGAAGGAGCATGTTTAAGCAGCTCCTCTTGTTCAGGATTTTTGTTAAAGTTGCCCCGCTTCAAAAGCTGTTTTCTCAGAGAGCCATGCACCTAAACATAGAGCCTCTCCTGGTACTCTTCCTTGGAAGAAGACATAATTTATCGCTGATCAGACAAAAGAAACCTCACTTTTTTCTCATCTAGTAAGATAAGAATTTTGGGAGTTTTTATCTTCTTTATTCAGGCAGGAAAGTTTGAATTTCACAGTCCCAACAAAAAAGCTGAAAAAAAACTTTCCAGGTGAGTAGGAGGATATGTATTGTTCACCACTCTTTTAACTCCAACCATACTTCCCCTGCTATATTTTTAAACAAAAATAATGATTCAATACAATGTCTCATCAATTTTAAATTTTTTCTCCCTCCCCGCAAAGCAGTTCATGCACTTTCATCCAAGATGAACTACTCCCAAAAGAAAATTTCCCTTTCTGCATATCAAATGCTCTTTCCTAAATCCACCACTGCTTTATTGATGTAGACAACACTCCACACCCTCCTTGTCAGCACAGACCAATGGCTAGGTGAGACTCTTCCCCATCCTAACCCTGCTGCAGCATTTGTGAACCATCTGCAGGGAGAGGAAGCGGGAAGAGTGAGCGCAGCTGTCAAGACAATTTGTGTTCCCCTCTCCTTACCCACGCGATGTACACCCCAAATCTCAGAATCACCTGTTGGATCCAGAGGAAATTTCATTCCTTGCTTGTATCATCCTCCCTGGAGCAGGGATGCTGAGTGAGACACGGACACCAGGATCAGAATGGCTGTTGAATAACCTAAAGTGCTTAAGTGGAGTGAGGAATGACCTCTGCAGTCGTGGGGACTCCAATAAAGTGTTAATTTCAGTGAATTCCAAGCTCCTTGAATGGATAAGGATTGCTCATCACAGTCTGACAAGAGCAGGGTTGGATAGGTAGAGTGCAATACACATGCAAACGCTTTATCTCTCCTTACTTTGATAATACACTCCTCAGTGGTGGAGCTCCCATAACTTCCCACAGGAAAAGTCAAAAGCCGTGTTCTGGAGGGGAACGCTCCAATTAGAGCCGGAAATTTTCTGACCTGACTTCTTCCTTTAGAGAAATGTCGATTCCATGAGATCCGAACATTTTGATTTCACCAAATGCTTTGAAGGAAAGCAGCTGCCTGGTCCCAGGCCAGTGTTCCAGCTGGCCCGGCAGCCCACCCTCCAGACAGCCAGGACAGGAGCCATGGGATTCAGGGCTCCTCCACTCTGCCCACAGACACTCTGGAGATTTGCAGCCTAAATCCCTTGTTTGCACAGCAAAAACCATCCAGATACCTGTGGCCAGGGCTGAGGAGCCTTGTGCTGCATCAGTGTTGCTTTGAAAACAGGTGGAAGGAAATGTTCCATCCGTGAGAAGATGTAAAGGTTTATGCCAACACAGAGCTACTTTATTTTTCTTTAATTTCCCACAGAGCAGACACATTAAATGCCATCTGACTCTGCACTACCAGATGCAGCCATCACTGAGTTTGGTTTGGAAGATATAAATGCATTAAATTTATAGGATGTAATTGGCATCCCATTTACAAAAGGCTCCAAGTGTCCTGTAAAATGCAGGAGAGAAACACACATGGACCTGTAAAGCCAAAGTCTAACTGAGCAGGTTTCCTCTTTAATAAACACCAAGTGAACAAAGATGATACTAAAACCAAAAAAAAAAGAGAGAAATAATTACTCAGAATAGTTCAGTTAGTAAATCTTAGAGAACCATCTTGGTCAAGAGAATAGGAGTGAATTATTAGCAGCATAAAAGTCATCCAGGAAAATGTCTTGGCTGAGCCTGTGGTTTTTGGGGCTGTGCTTCAGGCCCTTCAAAGAGGAATCCCATGAGTCCTGAGCAAAGGCTGTAATGAACTCTGAGCAAGTGGAAGCCTTCTGTCAGAGAGTCCAGAGCAGCTCAGAAGTGAAAGGACACAGAAATGTGTATATTTCTCCCACCTTCCAGCTGCAGTAGTTACTGGGCAGTAAGTGATGGCATAATTAACAAAAAGTAAATGGGGTTCAACACAAGAAAGTAATTGCCACTTCACCTACAGCAGACTTTAAATTATACACCTTCTGGTAGATGGGAGCAGGAATCAGGGCTCCTACATCACCTGAAGAGAATCGGGGAAGCCTTTTGCCCCCACAGCTCACACTCAGGGATATGTATCACCCTTGCTATTCTTCTGCTTTGAGACAACAGAAAGTATCAAAGAAAAAAAGGAAAAATCTGCATCTTTCCTCCTACCAGGCTTTTAAATAGAGTCATAGAATCATTAAGGTCGGGAAGATCAAATACTTGCAAGGTGAGGGAAAGCTTCGTCATAGAAAGCGCTCATTGCCATGAAAAGCCATAAACAAGGAACACTGCTGGGAAATTCAGGATGTTACTAATGGATCTTCCACCCTACAAGCCCTCCTGCAAGCTGCAAGGACCAGAAAAATGGGGCTGAAAGGCTCATCCTTTGAAGGGCTACAGCCAGTGTAACAGAAAACAAACTCTTATCTTTAATAGTTATTAAAGATACAATCCAACGCAGCTGCACTGTGCTACAGAAATCACACACAACCACCACTGTAACAGGGCTCAGATGTAGATTTCTGATAAATTACTAAGATAGATTAAAGATATCTAAAAGACAAATTCCTCTAAAAAATACTCAGGTTGAGTTTCTTCTCAGGCAAAGAAACCGCTGAGCACTCCTATCCTCATTACCCAATTTTTCCAACCCTTCCACGACGGTTTCGACCAGAGGAGATAATTGGGTCTGGGGTCTTCCCATCCTTCATTGTCCCTTCTATTGTCTCTGTTTGGGTGGTTTATTCTTTTATCTCCAAGGTGGCAGCTTCTCTTAATGAACGTGGCTTCCTCATCCTCTGGCTTGAGCAATTCTGGGGCCTTTTTATTGACGAGGTAAAAGTCCAGCATGACTGGGTGAAAGTTCGCTGCCTGCAGCATGAGCCTTGGGCAAAGTTAGCTACTGCTGGTGAGTGAGTTATGCTGAACAGGTTCCACATATGTGCCAAAAATGTAACATATAAATGCAAACCAAGTCCTACCTAAGCAGTACACCAAAATCACAGGCAACTGAATAAAACATTGACAGGCTTGGAGAACAAATTGCCTCAAATCTAAGGCCACAATAAAGGCAGGGACCAGAAATGCCTGTGTTGAAAAGAAAGCCTGGGAATTAATCATGTAAGCATACTAAAACATTATTAGTTTTGAACACTGAAGGTGAAAGAACGTTTGTTCACCAAAGGTCATTCTCCCAGCTCAGGGGGGAGCTTTAAAGAACACATGTTGGAAAATTTGCCTCAGTATTCATGTTATTTCACCCCTGGGCATCGTTTGCAGTGTAAAGAAATTAGTCTGGTAGCCAATGAGCATCCTGGTGTTGAAACCCTCCAGGAAAAGTCAGCATCACTAAAAGTAACAGTATCTCACTGCTGGTTCTCACAAGTATTTACTCCTTATTAAAAAAAAATAAAATTATCCCAGGCAGGAGACTGAACCAGCCAGACTGATATAAAAGCTACAGAACCGCCGCCAGCAGAAGGAAGGGAACTGCAACTGTGAATCTCGAAGCCATCACCTTTGGAGAGGGGAGAAAATTAATGAGAGCATTGTTTTAATGGGTGGAGGAGAGTGTGAGCACACGTCTGGGAAAGAGGCTTTTCTGAAAGAAGCTGTCAGTGTGAGCGGGACATCCCACGCCCAGCTGCGGCTTCAGAAGGGTTTCTGTGGAGGAAACACAGAGTGGCTATGACAAAGGACACGGTGAAACAGCTAAAGAGAAAGTCTGACTTCCATCCAACTGCATTTCGCTATTTCCCTGACTGTCAGTTTCAAAGGAAAGTTAACATAAAGTAGCTTTTTCCCACTCAGTTTTCTTTAACGGAGGCAATAGTAATCTCCTTGGAATTTGGTGACTCTCCAATGTTTATCACACCATTTATCATCCAGATTTCCAACTTGCAGAGATGTATAATATGAAACACAACTGTTAAATCATGTTACACTTCTGGCAAGAGATACCATTTATCTTACATGAAAGGAGTCATGGGGCTGATTTATTCAAATGGTTACATTAGTTACCTAATCTGACCAAAAAGGCAACCAAAAAAAAAAGCTTGAAACTCTGACAAGGCACACTGTATTAATGTTTCTAAGGAGAATACATACTGAAAGTTATTTTTAAAACTAACATACTGTACTACTGTGGAGCATGTTTTTCCAAATGTACACTCCATTTACTTGGGGGTTTTGCCACCATAATTTTATGGAGCATCCTTTACCACCCCAAACTGACAGTTTCTAATTCCCCTTCTGCAGAACCAGAATTCTTGAGGAAAACTCTCCTGAGGACCCACCAAAATAATGCACACTGACAGCCTGGCTGGCCTGTGCTGAGTTTTGCACACTTCCATCTTCTGGAAGACGCCTTGAAGGTTTCCCTGAAGAAGTTGGATGCACATACTGTATATACTGAAATATATGCAAATTAATGTGCATACTCTATGTACATTAATGCATGCAGTCTCTTGCGTATTTGAACATAGCAAAAAGTGATACAGTGACTGTCAGAAATCCTGTGTTGTTCTCATCACAGACAGCACTGAGTACTCAGTGCTGTGCAGCCACTCCTCTGTGTCAAGGAGCAGCATCTCCTCCTGC
Organism: Falcunculus frontatus; assembly: GCA_013398115.1. Taxonomy (NCBI): domain Eukaryota; kingdom Metazoa; phylum Chordata; class Aves; order Passeriformes; genus Falcunculus; species Falcunculus frontatus. The sequence continues at coordinate 134,423 of VZRV01001514.1, forward strand.
TCCACATGGGAACATATCAGGGGCTGCAAGCACATTTTAGGTATTTTGTGGGATCATTACACTACTAATAGAAATAACTCTTTATTTTCTTCTTTATAGTGCAGCAGTCTGCCAGGTGCCCTGCAGTTCTGCCTGGTAACTAGTTAAGGACTTCAACAGTTGGACTGCCTCAGAGCAGGATTTCCAGCCCTAAAATATGAAAGAAATCTCCAAATCCGAGCTATTTAAACTGCAGGTTCCTAAAACTTGTAGTCCCTGGAAGAAGAACAAAGAACAAAAACGTGAACCTAAGCATTCACTGGGGGCGTGAGGGTAGGGGAGGGAGAAACAAAGTCCACTGAAGAAGTCCACTGATTTTCCACCACCAGAGAAGTGCTGCATCACCTCCACAAACCCCTCCCGCCTTCGTGCTTCCCTGTGGCCAGACTCCCCACACGTGGTCAGTGAAAGCAGTGAGAGGTCAGAGCTGGAAGACATCACAGACTGGGAGACACGAAACTGGGATGTGAAGTACGTGGTGTGGCAGAGGGATTGCCTCAGAGGCAGTCCCAGGTGGGCAGCAGGGCTGGGGAGGGACTGGCAGGGAAATCAGCTGGACCAGGGGCTCCACGTGGACCGAGGGATTCTTCAGAGTGCAGGCCACATTGCACAGCCTGCGTCCTTCAGGAAGATATTCCCTGCAACCCAGCAGCTGAAATAAACAATACAAAACACCAAAATGAGGGTGTAGCTCAGCTTGTTCTGTGTAAACTTGTTGTAACAGCCCAAAAGGTCCGGGGAAGAGGTGGGGCCATGCAGATAAACATGGAGCTGGTAAGACCATGTCAGGCTCCCAGCTGAGCCTGTGTGAGTGACAGGCTGGGATGAGTGATTGACAGCTCCTTCAAAGGAATTCTGTTTGTGTGCCTCTTTCATCGGGAGGATGAGGGGGAAAGGCCTCAAATTGCACCAGGGGAGGTTCGGGTTGGACTTCAGGAGGAATTTCTTCACTGAAAGGGTGGTCAGGCATTAGAGGGGGCTGCCCAGGGAGGTGGTGGCAATAAAAATGTGCTTAAGGAATGACTGGACATGGCTCTGGATTGGGTGACAAGGTGGGGATCTCTCAAGGGTTGGACTCGATGGTCTTGGAGGTCTTTCCCAATGTCAGTGATTCTGTGTTTCTGTTCTCAGTGCATCTCCCACCAGAAGAAGAGCTCTGGAGCTCGCAGGCTTCTGTGTGTGTGCTTGAGGTCTGAGTGAGTCCTCCCTAAGCTCAGGACTACCCACGCTTCTGCTCCTCATCCCTGTGATGTGGTAGAGGAGTTGAAAGCAGCATCGCGATTTCTACACAGTAGGTAGCGTTGGGTGCCACGGAGACACCAAGCGAAAGAGAATCCATGTAAGAATGACAAGAAAAAAGTAGCCCATGGTAACCACTAAGCAATAAAACTGTCAAGATGTTGGAAAATAGACCAATGCTGCAATTCCTCTCACCATACCCAGTAGCTATTATGCCTTACGACACTTCACAGCACAACCAAAATTCCGATATTATTATAACGAAGGGTACAGCAGGGATTACCGAAATTTAGGAAGCACACGGCACCCTTTGCTGAGCAGCAGATGCGTTTCACTCCGGATCTACCCTTTTCGCTGTTGTAGTTATCAAATAGTCACCTCTGCAACAAAACACTTCATGGTAACTGCAGCAAACAGCTGAGGGGAAAGAATTATACAGTCAGGAAATGGGCAATAATCACTGAGGCAGCAGAGGAACCAGATGTTAATATGGGACTGTAAACCTGCTAAAAAAGTACTCACAGTCAGCTCTCTGATGCGAGGGCTGTCTGTGCCAGAAGGAGGTGGGCAGGATCACTGCATGGATTGGAGGCAAACGAAACGTGGCTGGGGTATAAAGCACATTTATCTCTGGTGCAGCTGTGGGGCAGTGCATGTGCTGAGAGGTTATCCGAGCCTCGCTGCCGGGCTGGAGGAGCTCAGTGCAGGCTGTGCTGGGATGTTCCTTCATTCTTTGCTACAAACTGAGGGCTGGGAATGAGCTCTTCAAGAATTACATGAACAGCAGAGAGCCCTAAGTCTGCAAGTTCTGAGCTTTTCCTTGGCTGGGCTTCTCAATGGAGGGGAAGTGCCCTGAGGGAAGCTGCTCAGTAAAGTTTATTCAGTGACTCTTATAATCATTGAATCATGGAATCATGGAGGTTAGAGAAGACCTCCACGATCAAGAAATCCAAACTTCACCTCCAAGTCCACTAAACCATGCATTGGCACATCTACTCATTTTTTGAACACTTTCAGAGACAGTGGCTCCACCACTTCCTGGGGCAGCNCTCTTTTATCCTTTTGTATACTCCAAAATAAATTGGAAGTACATATTATTAAAAGTAAAACCAAGGTTGCTAGAGGCAGTGGGGAAAAAAGAAAAGCAGGGTAGCTGGAAAATCTGTAAATGGTGGCTTGGGAGTAGAAAGATGGACAAGAACAACACACTTTTAAAAGAAGAAGTGCAAAACCCATGAGAAAAGCAGAGTCTGTAAGTCCCATTCTCTGTCCTATGAATTCTTAACCTTGGCTGTGAGCAACTGACTCACTGTACATTGGATCCCAACCAAGTAAAATAATAAGCAGGGTTTCAATCAAACCCTACATGCTAATGATGCTGAACCAAATACTGAGAGAGATGTACAAACACAATCTATCATTGTGCAAGCTCCTTTTCTTCCTCTTTTTTTCTTTTTTTTTTCCTTAAGGTGAATTTAATGCTTGTGAATGCTTCCAGATTTATGACCTCAGACTGCGGTTTTCTGGCTTTTCCCAATACAGGAACAGAGAAAGCATCCAGCATTTGAGTAATCGGACTGTAACATCCACCAATGTGGCTGGAAAACACAGCACCAAGAACTGCCCAAAGGCCCACAAGCCCAGAGTCCTGTGCACACTGATATCACTCTGCTCCGTCTGCACCACCAGCTCAGAACAGTTGGAAGAAATTGTGGTTCATTATTGGAAAAGAAATTCTGTAGCTTATGACACTTCAGAGCTGAAACAGTTGTTGTGGTTGAACGTATTTTCAAAAAGAAAATTAAAACTTCGGTTGTTGGCGTGTAGAAAAAGAGGGCGGAATAAAGCACTGAGGTTTTTTCTGCTGATTAATAACCAGAGGAAAGAACTCGGTTGAAACCACACGTGTTCACAAGATGATCCTGTCTTCAGAATTAACATTACTCAACCAATAAAAATTTAACGTGACACTTTGGCCCAGCCACAAAATGATAGAGACTCTTGATCGATGATACCATCATCTGAAATAAAGTACATCTTTTTTGGCTGTTCAGATCAGAAAGAAACCAGAAGCTGTGGAAAAAAAAGACCAAAGAGTGGTGAATGAAACAAAAGCACCATGAAGAATAATGTTACTTTCTGGCAAAAGAAATTCACAGTCAACTTCTGCAGAGGGAACTCTGTGAGGAGCCGTGGTCCTTCACCAAAAAAAAAAAAAACAGGGCAGGGCACATAGGAGTGAAAAGGGGGTGCTGTAGCTTGAAACACAGAAAATGAAACACAAATACAAATAATGCTTTCTACTATAAGGAAGGAAAAATTACCTCCAAATAATCCATCAGGAAAATACTGAATATAAGATGAGAATGAACACCCGTGGAGGCACTGCAGATAAAACTCTGCATAAAAGTAGATGGGGTTTGCCTATAACAGGTCTTTACAGCTGGAATCACAGGATATCCTGAGCCGGGAGGGATTCACAAGGATCCCTGAAGTCCAGCTCCCGGCCGTGAAAAGGGCACCCCAACAACCACACCATGAGCCTGATAAGGTTGTGATAAACTTATCATAGGCACCGAGGGCTGAAGGAGGTTGGAAAGGTCACAAGCAAGGAACAGAGTGTACTTCAGATACTAAAGAAACATAAGTGGCACAACACAACTTCTCAATCTCCTGAAAACAGAAGGTGATGCCTCCTGGCATCACAGTGCCTCTGCTGAGAAGTTGAAAATTCTGTCAGTTTGTCTGTGCAATGTGGTAGAACAACGTGATCCCCTGAAGGAACCCATTTTTCAGGTGTTAGATAGTTCCTGTTATCCATGCAGTCAGCAGGGAATCAAATCACATTTACATACTGCCAGCGGTGTGGGCTGGAAATATCTCTCTGGTAGCCCACTCCTTGTGCAGATCCTCAGCCAGATTGTGGTTTTTGATGCTGCCCAAAGCAGCAAACCCCAGAGCCGTGGCAGTGTCCACCACGGTAAATCCCACACCCCTGCTGCATCTCCACCTTCCTTTGATGCTGCCCCAAAGAGCCAGTGAGTGTAAGTCAGTCATTCTTTCAGCTGTAGGGCCTGAAAATTGCAGGAATGGGCCACTATTACAGTAATTGTGAAAAGCATTTTGGGAATTATCTTCCTTTTGATACAGGCCCTCTCCTGCTGTGCTTCAGAGGATGCATAATTGCTGAACCCAGAAGGGTAAATCATCTTAAGGAAGAAATGACAGCTCGTTCTTTGAAGGAGGAGACAGCTAGTTTCAGCACACTGCTAATCTTTGTGATTTCATGTTACAGCTTTCATTTAAGGCAGGCTGTAAAATAGACATCTGAAGAATTATGAAAGGAATTATTCTTTTCATAGCTTTAGAATTTCAAAAGAATTTGCAGTGATTCTGTAAAACATTTGTTCTACAGCTTTTCAGAGACTGGAAGCCAAACCAACCTCATTACGGACAAAATTATTTAAGTGTGGCACTTAAACCTGTGTTTGGAACTCCAAATAAAAAGTACATGATGGTAACCTCTAAATAACCCCTGACTTAAATGCAGTCCTTAGTCTCAGCTGCTTTAATAGCTCCATAACTCCAGCACAGCCAAGTTTTCCTCCTGGAGTTTCGTGATGATGTTCATTTATTCTGGGGAAATAAGCAAGACATCTACAATGACATCATAATTTTCCCAGCGCTATGCTCTTTGGATAGTGTCCTAGCAGCCATGGCTGGATGTAAAAAACCTGAATGAAACTCTGACACCGCTCGTTAGGGAGAAACAGACTTTGTGCTTTTGGTTTATAAGTTGTTTGTTACATTTCCCACAGAAAAATCACCAAATATAAAACCAGGACTAGCAAACAACATTGGGGAAAGTAGGAAGGGTCAATGCTCCTCAGAGAAGTCCCGAAACTTACCTTACAGCAGGCAATTTGTCTGGTAGGATATGCCAATTATCATCTGACAGATGAATTGAGAATCGGATAAGTTGGCAGATAAATTGAGGATTACTCTTTCCCTTGAGTAACTTACTGGCCCAATTGGTATTTTATAGGTTCAGGACATTGATGTCTAATGCTGAGTGTAATTACAACACTTCTCTCCTGATCCCTTGTCAATTTGTTTCAAAAAGTGTCCAGCTGACAAACCCAAAGAGCTTCCTCTAATATTTTCCAGCAGTTTTTGAGGTCACTTGTACTTTTTTAGGGCTTTGCATCTCCCAGCAGTGCCTGGGCGCAGTGCAACTTTCTCCAGCTGAGATGTCCAACAAGTGTCCCGAGAAAAATGAGGAGAGATTCCTCCCGCCCCTGAATTTACTCCATGAAATCAATGATCTCCCATTTCTTACTTTAAAGACCCAGCTAAAAATCCTTCAGAAGGCAGCAGTATTATGTCACCACTGCCACCTCTATTGGGCTGCCCCTAGGAATGGAGTCATGAATCTCAGGGTATATTATATTATGTTTATTTATTTATTTGTATTTGTATTTTTACATTTGTATTTTTTACATTTTTAGATGCATACATGCATCTATATGTATCATATTATACCATTTTAATTTTTATAGCAATTAGATTTTTAATTTTTTTTTTTTCAAGGGGAGAACTCCTTGACTACTGAATGACCATTGCAAAAATCAGTTGCCCACTGCAGAGTAGTCCAGGGTGCCCTAATGAAGGACAGGGGCTTCTCTAGAGACCAGCACTGTGTCTACATGATATTATCCCACCAGGGCAGGGACAGCAAGAAAATGGGGAGCCTGAGACAAAGGAAAACTGAAAAACAAATTTAATGGTTGCGTGTAGCCTTGAGAGGGAGGAAATCCAGAGCTAGAGAACACAGGTTTGGATCTCTGACCCAAGAAATCTCCTGTTTCTACTCGGTTTGGGTCAGGATTTGGAGATAATTAGGATTACCTGACCGCTCGATTTCTTGTGTGAAGCAACCTGTGAATTCCCAAATATCAGCTACCCACATACCCACAAGTAAACCTGCACCTTACATCTGAAAAAACAGGAGCCATGTGTGACTCTTTTTCTGGTGCCATTGTTAATGAAAGAAGGAATGTTATTTACATCTTCATAAAGAGCAGGTAGAAAGTCAATGCTCTTGCCCAGAAGCCTGCCATGCAAAAAAACCCATTTCATTAACAGGAGTATGAGGCCAACTTCCCCACACCAAAAAACTGAATTTAAAAGAACTTCATGGAGTAATTTAGAAAGGCAGAAGAACACATTGGGAAAGCCAACAGCAAAGCAGCAACATCTCCTGAGAAAGACTCCTGTGACCCAAATCAAACGTAAAGATACCAGGCAGGAGTGCCTCCTCCACACCATGAGGTTGCTCTTCCCCCTTATCCCACCAAAAGAGATGCTGAGTTTTCTTTTCTCTCAGACCTCAGGTTGCTGGAGTGAGATAAAAGCACAACAGACAACAAACGTAAATAGCATGCAGATTCTGGAAATGCTGTTTGTTCTGAAGTGGGCAGAATCCAAGACTTTTTGAAACATTCAGGAGAAACAACGGTTATTTGTCCTGGAAGAGCAAGTGCAAAGCCTGGGAGTGGATTCATTGGGTTTTTTTACCACTCACATTTCACAGTCTATGTTTATATTCCAGTTTTTTTCTCTTTCCTTATCATTTCTCCCCAATGTTATAGGAAATTAATTTCTCCTTATTTTCAACTTCCTTCTACATTCGAAAGAAGAAAAAAATTAATAGGGGTTCATTCACATCTGAGTTCCCAGCTACCTCCTGTAACCACACTTTACTGAATGTCGCTTGAGGAACTGGGGAGATCAGCAGATTAGGCAGTCATTCAGGGATCAAATCAGAAGGCTTATAAACTGCTCCTCCTGACATCCAAACGAACCTGTTACTCAACTTCTCTGACAAAAGGAGATTTTATCTCACTTAAGTCAGGGGAAACGAGCAATAGGGCAGTGTAATTATGTCGACTATTCTTTACAAGCAGCATTACAATGAAGTTGCCTTCTGCTGTTGTTCTTGTGACTCATTCTTGGGATATTTGAACCAAAACAGTGTTGACCTGCATCAAGAGAATCGGCAATTAGAAACAAAAACAAACATATTGCAACTCTGGTAATTACTAAGAAAAGCACAGTTTTTTGCTTTGAAGTAAAAAATCTGCACATTTATAATCTGCTTTACAGAAATAAAAAGCAAACAAACACAGGAAGTAATAGAATAATAGACAAAGAGAATGTGTAAATGCTGAGCTGAAATTTACCAAGCAGACAAAATTAATTAGGTATACAAACATTGCTGAACTAATATTTTAGTTTATCAAGCCAGGGAGACAACAGCAATACATGTATGCAATCTAAAAAAAAAAAAAAAAAAAAAAAAAAAAAAAAAAAAAAAAAAAAAAAAAAATANAAAAAAAAAAAAAAGTTAATATTAAAATTATTCTATTCTTCTGTTTCCTGGGCCAAGTACCTTGTGCTTTAGTGTGGAATTATGCATTACCTGAAAACATAGATAAAGAAAACTTGGTGAAAGAGGTGATAGCTTTGAAGGACAAGCCTGAACTTTGGGAGAACTCCATGTACCACAGCACCAGAAGATAAGTATGGGAATGGCAAATAATGCCCAGTGTAGGACATTGTGTTCTTCACTCCCTGTTTTTGCAGCAGTGATTCAGCCACTTATGATAACTGAGGTGGTCCAGGCAAGGAGGTGTCCCAGAAGCAGAATTTCCTGACCTTGGGTCAGAGAAAAACCCTATCACAGTGTATCTGAACGGCTGCCATAATTCAGTAATGATCAAAACCTTTCCTGATGTTAAAACAAAAAGGGGAGAGTGCGAAAAGTGAGAAAAACAAGGGGAAAAAAGACCTTCTGGTATATGGTAGATATCAGAAGAGAAGCAGCAGTTTCTTGCAGCCAGCAGGAGCTGGCACAGGAGTGCCAAATTCTACCTCATCTACTTTTTGGGAGAATTTTTAAGACCCTCCTGTAGAGGCAGCTCCGGGTGATTTATCCCATCTGAGTCACGTGCTCTGAGGTTTTGAATATCTGTTTCCAATCAGCGTTGCACCTGGGGGGTCTCATTCCTGCTCGTCAGTGGTTTGGGAGTGAGAATTGTCCTGTTTAGGGTTTTATTTCTCACACTTCAGGCCAGGGCACTCAGTCTGGCTTGTGCTGGTGCTTGGGAAAGGGGCCCAAGCAGAGCCGGAAGCGAAGTAAGGGTGCAGAATGCCCGTGTTTCAGGGAATAAAGCACTCCCAAATTCACGTTATAATGCTGTGATATCCTTTCACAAGCCCCATCCCGACTCGGGCCGCTCACACACAGCACAAGCCTATCACTCCGTCAGGGAACACCCTCCCTTATAAATAATCTCCTACTTCAAAGGCTAACAAATTACTTTGATGCACTTTTAAAGTCGAGTCTCCAGCATTTTTGCCTGATGGGAAATCATTATATAGCTCAGAACACCTTGTTTGCATTTCCAGCTGCTGCCTCTATGAGGAGGCACTGGCCCCTTTGCCCTCTGAGATACCACTGTCAGTAGCATCTACATCAAACAACCTCAGAGTAAACTCGAGGCCCAAACACTGCACGTGCCTGTATTTTTCCAGGGAAAGCTCAGATTCTGCCGTGGAGATCACAAAATCAATGAAAAATCATGGCCAGGAGTCCTGTGTAATCAACAGAGCAAAAGTGTTGCAAAAGCCCAGTAACCAGCTATCAATCACATCTCTTTGATAACCCTGACCCTGCTGAAGCACAGCATCTGTCTTGTATTTCTTGTGGCTGGAACAGGATCAGGATCAGGAAACAGCTATTTTGCTGGTCAGATGTTAACATAGCGCAGCATGTTGACTTTATAACCACCCTATGAGCTCAAAGAATTTAATGGAACTGTCTTTTATTTGGGTGAGCCCCATTTATTAATATGACCGGAGTGAGTAACTCGTACAGTCACACATGCACTTGAGAGAGACATGTCTAGACAGACCCAGAAGTGCCCACTCACTTTTCCACAAACAGGCAAAACCTGAGGCTTGCAGCGAGTGAAGCTGGAATAGTTGTTTGAGTTCACACTGGAAACACTCCCATCATTTACTGTCGAGGTAGATACGTGTGAACAGTAGCAGGCAAAGGCTTTCAACCGAGCACCAGATGGTAAAAATTAGTGGCGTTTATGCCAGCTGAATGATTAGGGAGAGAGAGAAGTGGTGATTAAAGGAGTAATATCACCGGAGGGAAAAAAAAACCTAAACAAAATTAATTATTACAGTACTTGAAAGTGGAATTAGCTAACAACTAGTAAATCCATCTAGGTTCACAAAGTCACCCACCACTTCTTGATACCACTGTGGCTGCTGTTTGGCCAGCCCTGGTCTGCATCCTTTATAACACAGCCAAGACCTGGTTGTCAGGGAGATTCAAAGCTTGTGCTCCTCTGGCAGCTCCTCCTTCTCCTGTGTGGGACCAGTTCCTGCACCATTCCTGTTGTTTTTGGCATTTCGTGTTGCAGGAACAAGCCGTGCTTTGAGAGACAAGCATGGGCACAGTGGCAGCAGCTGTGGTGGGCTTAGATGGCCAATGGAGACAGAGGGGAGTGAGGAAAGATGGGAAAGACAATGATTCAAACCCCAAATGGATATCCCAGGTAGTGCCTCTCACCCAGGGGATCTGTGGCTGCCCCAGGATCCCTGGCAGTGCCCAAGGCCGGGTTGGACATTGGGGCTTGGAGCACCCTGGGATAGTGGAAGGTGTCCATGCCCATGGCAGGGGATGGGATGAGATGGGCTTTAACCCAAACTAGTCTGTGATTCTATGAGTCTGTGGTTCTATTCACCTCACACCATTAAAGCTGGATGGAAACTGAGTTTGCTAAACAGGACTACGCCCTTAGTCAAGGGGAAAAGGTGGACTCTTGCCCCAAAATCAGCCCCTCTTACCTGCCTTCCAAGGGGGGGATTTGCCCCTTGTCTCCACTGGCAAACAAGGAATCCAGGTAAGCAGATGAGGTTCTTACCTCCCTTCTGAGATGGTTAAACTCCAGAAATTAGAAATCTGTGCTTAAACAGAAAAAAACCTGAGTGACCTTTGGCTTCACTGTGAACTTAAATAGACAGAAGCCATGGTCTAGACATTTACAGGCTCTCTGTACCACGTATTTTGAGCATTTTCATTTATTTCCCATGAGATTTAGTTGTTCATGCTTGAACATCACATGCCTATTAGAGTAAATTGGAGATTTGAGAAAACAAACACATCTTGCAAACACTTGAACCACGGCCAGCTCTTTCACCCATGATGCCTGACACATGCTGCTGAACTTTCCCTGAATAGTCCTATCTTTGTCTGTCAGAAGCATTTCTCTGATTTGCTTGTCTCTCTCTTTCCCATTCAATAAACTTCACTATATCATTTAAATAACACAGGTGCAACCCTGAAATATGCATTGTTTTGAACAGGGATGGGACCAAACACCTGGGAGCCCTGTGTTGCCAATGCTGCTCTGTGCAGTTGCTCAAATGCCCTTCCACGTGGTGCTAATTTCCGGATCAAAATCACTCTCCCAAATCACAGCTATCCTCGTTTAAATATGCAAAACATTTAAGCATGTGATTAATTTGGAGCATTTGCAGCTGGTGAGCACCAAGCATTCTCCTGGGCCCCAGCTGGATGGCAACTTTAGTTACTAGAGTGAGGAAATCATTCTGGTTCAGCAGCCTGTTGCTTTGGGGCCTGCTTCTTCCCTCTGAGTATGGGATAAATCCACATGGGGAGGGAAAAGCTGGTTTGTTGTGGGAGGAAGGAAGGAAGGAAGGAAGGAAGGCAAAGAAAGAAAAAGAGAAAAAGAAAGAAGGAAAGAAAGAAAGAAAGAAAGAGAGAGAGGGAGAAAGAGAAAGAAAAAAAGGGAGAACGGGAGAAAGAGAAAGGGGGAAAGAAAGGGAGAAAGAGAGAAAGAAAGAAAGGGAGAAAGAAAGAGAGAGAGAAAGAGAAAGGGAGAAAGAGAGAAAGAAAGAAAGAGAGACAGAAAGAAAGAGAAAGAGAGAAAGAAAGAAGGAAATCCCATACACATCACGAAAAAAAGAAAAACTCAGTCCATCACCTCAAGAGGTGCTTATGTCACTTTGTACTACAACAATGTTTTCTGTAGAATCCACCAACTGACTTCTTTTGATGGTGTTTTCCAAACATTTAAGGTCCTGAAGGACCTAACAGAAACTAGAAGTCTCAAGGTAACCATTATTTTTATTTAAAACAATAGGGCTAAGAGCTTTTTTTCCTCCCTCCTCCAGCTACACCCAGCTCTCTGCACAGAACCCGCAGTGGGGCAGAGTGCTTGGAAAGCAAACACATGCCAGAAGGGTATTTAGATTATTATCTGCATTGTGTAAGCCCGCAGCTCATGAAGTCTGTCAGCATCCAGTGTGACAGCGCTCAGGTGTGCCACTCACCTGCCAGCCCTCCGGTGGCCAACCAACCTGTCAGCAGAAGCTGTCTGGCAGGAGACTGGGAATGATGAGGCAGCTGGGCTCTTTTTGTCTACTTTTTGTCCCTTTCTTTTCAGCTGAGACAGGGTTTTAATTACCCAGATGTACATTGCTGCAATTCGTTGTGGGCTTTTTTCCTCCCTCAGCAGAACCAGGCTTCGAATTCCTCACAAACCCAAGTGGAAAAGAGGGTCTGGAGTGGGAGAACACACACATACACAAAAAACCCCCAGCTTTGGCCACAGTAAAGGGTCAGTCTTCAAAATCAGCAGAGTGCAATTAGCTGAAAGAAAATTAAGTAGGCAGAAAGGATTCTTTTAAACAGTCCAGGGGGTTTTTCTAGCATTGATTGGTACAGAAAATCTTCGGTGTTTGTCTGACTCACAATAAAAGGAAGTACTGCAACACTAAAGACTTCTTTGAGATGAAGCAACTATCTACTGGGTACATGTAGTAGGGACAGAGGTTTTAGGACAGCGAGGAAAGTGTCAGAGCTTGGGAGAATGTAAATCCCTGCTTGTAGAATCGTAGAATCATTAAGGTTGGAAATGACCTCTAAGTTCATTGAGACCAACAAAGAGCAGAAAAGGGGCCAGAGGCCACTTGTGAAACCATAATGCATGGCCTGTGCAATTACCCTTTGCACATAACGTGTTTTAATGAGGACAGATTTGTAATTGAAACTGTTTTTACAATCAACCTGGGAATTTTCCTTCTGCCTCTCCCCTTTGTTTAAGCAGAGGTAACTTCAGATGATCAGGAGCCACGAACTCCTCGATATTCTAGGATTCACTTTGAGCTAACCCATCCTAAATAACTGAGGGTAGAGGAAAGTTGTTTGGAGTACAAACAGTCCTGGAGGGCTGTCCCAGCCCTGCTCTGACTGGGGACACTCCGTGCCCTTCCCCAGGTGTGTCACAGGGGCTGGAGCATGGGCACTGCCCAGGGGGCCTCAGAACTTCCCCATGGTGTTGGAAAAGCTGAGGAACAGGAACACCGGGGGCTTGGGTACCCCTCACATGCTGTTTTTGTCCAATTTGATTCCATTATTTTGGGTGGGGCTCTCCTGAGCAAACAGGCAATCCCTGAGCTGGCCAGTGCAAGCAGAAGTGTATTTTGGTGATACACCAAGTCCTTGAGGTAAATGAGGAGTTTCCTTAAGAGAAAATCAGCTCAGAATCAGTCTACCCTAAAGCAGATGGTTCCTCCCGTTTTTTAACAGACAGAAAATTACCTCGTGGCCTTGAAGTGCCTTTACACAACACAAGGCTTTGTATGTCCAATGCATCCTTTCAGTACACGTATTTAAATGCTGATGGACAAGCAAAACGAACATGAGGGCTCCAAACTCTGCAATTCCTAGTTCACATCCATGTCCCCAAAGCCAACCCTCTTGACAGCTGCCTCAGCTGGCAGCAAAACACATGTAAATACAGACAGAGTTGCTTTTGGGGTATCTCTGTTAATATTTACACAGCCTGCCACCGGGTGTTTCGGCAGCGCAGCTGCTTCCAGCTGATAACTCTCTGCCCGCAGTCACAACTGCACAGCTTTATTTCATGGGGGAATGTGCATAACCATAAACATGATACGAGTGTCCTGCCTGGTTTGTCAGTCTGGGCATCTCCAAGGATCACTTGGACATTCCAGACACACCAAGTACTCAAGAAAATCTTGCGGGGACTTCAGGGACTACCAGACTTCAGACGTGTCCTGTAATATTTCCTATTTAAAATTGCCAGTGTCCTCATTACAGGGACACAGCAGCAATAAAACCCAACCACGAGGCGGCGAGGAGTGACTGTCCATCCTTAATCACATACAGGGATGCAGATGGACAGGTAAATTAATAGACAGGCAGATAGATACATCCACACATACTCATTCACACAGAGAGGGAGATGCACGAGGGATTTCGAGAAAGGATAATTTCTAAGTGATCAGAAGCATCCAGCAGCATCCAGAAAAAGATTTCTTTTTCTTCCTCTCTCTCTCACAGGAGCCAAAACCTGTTGAACAACCCTTCACCACCAGTGAAATAGGAGCTGGGTCCTTCTCTTGTCACATTGGTTCATCTGCAGGAGTCAGGGAATAAAGCCACAGGTGTGAAAAACTGAGATGGATCCACTTCAGGGGTGTCCATCCCCCATCTTCAGCCAGGTGGTTTTACCTGCCACATCCAGAGCAGGTGAGATGATGTCGTGAAGAAACTCTGCTTGATTGCTTCTGGAGGGCAGAGAGTGCCAAATCTGATGTGAGACTGCGAGGACGATCCACGCACAGCGCAGCACAGCCAAACCTTTGCACCTGAGTCCCACCAGTTCCACTTTGGGTGCCAAGGTACTGGATCAATGAAAAAAATTTTTCCAAAAATGCCGCAGATTCTTTCTGCCTTCTTCCTATTTTTGAAAAGGGTGTCAACTGCCTGTGTGTGAGCCCCAGTGAGTATTGCTTTGATGTGGAGCTCAGAAGACATCTCCTGGTGATAATTCATTTATGCAGGAGCAGACAGTGAGCCTGGTGTGCTACTCACACATATTGTCTTCTCAGATGCTGACATTCCATCTTTTTTTTCGCAATAAATCCCCTTCTCAATCAAACTGAGAATTTTCTTCTAAATAACAGAGCTGACAATGATACATTTCAACACAATTGGATTATGAAGCTGTCAGCCCCAGCTCTGCTCCCCAATCTCTATCCCTGTCAGCAGTGGCTGGCTGTGGAAATTCCAGCCTGAAAACCACTCTGTTACTGAGTAGGTCTTTGCAGATCTGCAGGGGGAAAGGGAAGGAGGGAGAGGGGCATTCCCTCTTCTCTGTGGTCAGTCTGGAGGCATGGACCAGGACAATCAGAGAAACTGAAATTACTAATTACCTTCCATAACGTAACTGGTATTTTTGTGCACCTTGGCGGGCTGTGTGTTGGGTGGATGCTGGTACATCAAAAATCCCCACCAGATAGATTTAATCACATATCACCACCCTGTCCAAAGGGTGCTGGGTTTGCGCTGTCAAGGCAATGGTACTACTGCTGTATTTGTTTTTTTAATTGCAGAGGAAGCCGTAAATTCTGCTGCATGGGAGAAAAGCGTTCCTACAGCTCCCCCCCAGCCAACCAACCCTTGTGCCACAGCAAACCACAGCCACCAACAGCTCGTGGAGCTCAAACCCCCCCTCAAAAACTCACACAGTAAAGGGTGGGAGGGGTGAACACAAACCCAACCCACCCTCTGCAGCCACACGTGAGCTCACCCCAGTGCAGAACAAGGAGTGGGATTTCACCACGGACAGGGCTGCACGTAAACAGATCTGCTCGGTGAATGTAACCCATGAGGGACTTCAAAACAAAGCAGGAGACAATACTCAAGCTGTTTAAAAATCATTATTAAACGAACTAGAATCCAATTAAACCACTTTTCCATGGAAGTAAAAACCCCAAAGAGGACAGTGAAGCCAGAAGCACACAGTAACATAGAAAGGTACAGAAATTTCTGTGCTATAAGGGATGTGACAAGCACCAAATGCTTAAAATGAGGATTCACAATCTGTTACACAGAGCCAGGATGGGTGATGTGCTGAGGAAAAGTCTCTTATTAGTTGCAAGACATTAGAGATTAATTTTAAACCTCAAGAGATTTTATAGTCTTGTCAGAAGCATCTGGCTCCAAATGTTCTTTTTACAGGCGTGACCTTTGATTTTTCCTCATTTTTTAGACTTAGGAGCATCCCTTGGCAGTGAGTCCTCAGGCTGGACATGCTACTGGACAAAGTATTTATTTTCTGTGTGCAAAGTTAAAATCCTGCAGCTTCAAGATTTGAAGCCATCCCTCCTCTCTGTTACAAGAACAAGAGAAAGGTGGCTCTCATCTCTTCTGAACATCCTTCTCCCAAATTGGTGGTCCTGTTAAGACCTTGTGCAATTTATTTATTCCTCTCCTTCTATCACCAGCTATCTCAATCTCTTCAGTCTCTCATCAGAGGGACAATTTTCCAAGTCCCCAAGCATTCTTGTCACTTTCTCCTCAACTACTTGTGATGTATAAAATGTAGTCACTCATCCCAGAGTTGTGACCAGACTCTAAGACACAGGGAAAAAAAATGTTGACAGGCTTTGAGAATCACAGTTTTTAACTGTGTCCAGGTTTGCTTGCACCTCCTCCAGTAAATTTATTTGCCCTCTTCAGAAAATGTCAATTGTCTTGGTCAGCATAAGTTTTTCCACCGCAATGAACTGCAGGAATGCAGAGCTCCAGTATTTCTTTTTGTTAAGTTTGGGCATCTGATCCCCAGGAAAGACTTAGTCTTTTCACATCAGTGCCATTTCATAGTTATTTCATATTAATCCTTTCTTGGTAAAAAAAAAAAAAAAAAGAATGCATTCATCTCAATTATTCATGTGGGGTTAAAAATATGTCAGCATGTAAAGAATAATTATTCGTTTCAGCAGGCTGTTTAGCAGGTGAAGTCCAGCTGGAGAAACTAAGCACATGTTACATATCTGTGTAAGAGGAGCATTTCCTGTCTCATGGAATCATGGAATGGTTTGGGTTGGAAGGGACCTTAAAGATCATCCTCCCTTCTCTTCTCTGAATTAACTCCTTTTCTGAGCTTCCCCCTGCAGATTGACCCATACCCTCTCTTCTGAGCCCAAAATGTGTGACCAAAAGGCAAAGCTGCCCCAGACAGAAGAAAAAGAAAAATGTTTTGTCCATTCCTGCTGTGTAATATGTTTCTGTAAAGCCTCTCCATGCAATCACAGTGCTCTTGGATGGAAGAGACTCTGTATCCCCAGCCCACCCCCTGGGCCAAGACTCTGTCACCAACCCTAGACCAGCTCCAAAGTGGCTTTGCCCACCCATTTCTCGTCCATCCCCACAGAAGGAGATTCCTCTGGGTAACCCAGCACAGTCCTTCAAGACCCTCCTGGAGCAGAAAGCCTTCCTGAGCCCAGCCCAGTGCTTGGTGTTCACTCCCTCTTGCCTCCTCTGTCAGGGCTGCACCTTCGTGTCCGCCTTCAGGAAACACCTTCAAGTGACCATTTGCACCCCAGTGGGAGCTGGACACATCTTATCAGCTGATAGGTGAGTGACCACCTCTGGTGTGGAGCTGACACGAGGCCACGCAGAGTCACAGCTGCTGCCTTGACAACACCAGTCTTCGCTCTGGTGATTATTAACGAGACAAGTTGGGCTCTTAATTGCAGCCTCTTCAGATGTGACATCACTGCAATCTCCAGTGCCATTTCTTCCTCCATCAACCAGCAACACAACAGTTCCTAAGCTAAAAGATGCAGAGCAGCTACAAAAACACAGTAGTGACAAGTAAAAACACTAAAATAGATGTACAACCACACAGACGGATTTTCCCATGAAAGATGAAGCAGAAAAATAAATCTGGAAAAGGGTTTGGAAGAAAACCCGTGTGATTTTTTTTTTCTTTTTTTTCTTCACCCCCCCCTCCCATTTTTCTAATGACAATAAATTTTCCACAGGATTCAACCATGTGAAAAGTCTCTAGGCAAGCTCATCAAACAGAATAGTCCCTGAAGTCCTAAGGGAAAAAAGTAAGAAGAAGACAAAAACTCTTAAAACTCAATGGGTAGCCATTATTACGTTTTGCTTAGCGGCCAAAGCAGCTCCTAACAGGAAAAAAAAATTTGCTTTTCATTCCTGGAGCCTGGAAGGAGCCATGCTCATGCATCTCTCTCTCCCTGCAGTCAGATCAGCGTGACATGTCTGTCTGTTTTGCCAGCCCTCCTGGCTCCACGGCAGATGCACGAACGATTCCTGCTCTGCCTTCTGCTGCTTTACGACCCTGCATCTCATAAACCCCCTCGTTGACCTCCACCTCTCCAGAGGGAAACAAACCCACTGATTCTCCTGCCTGGGTGATCCACTCTCCGCAGCTGGGGTGGCTCTCCAAAGCCACCAGTGATGACCCAGCAGCTGTCTGGGGTTTGGTGAGAGCTCTGCTGATCTCAAGCACGGTCCTGTTTTTAGAGTTTCAGAGACGCCAAATGTTTCCCTTGCTCCCTGGCAGTTGTGGTTTATTGTTCCTGCATTCATATGATGCAAGCCCAGTTTTAAACACCCCAAACAGCCTAGATTTCAATAATTTACTCACAGGTCCATGACACCACTACCACCACCTCCACTTTCCCTTTTCCACCCTATTTCTCTTAATTACATCCCAAATGTGTGCAATATGGAGAGCCATGGAAGATTACTTTATTCTCAACTCTAGCAGTGGCTGGGGGAGAGGCAGAGCCAGCCAATATCAGCATGTAGTTGGCAGATTTAAGCTATTCTTGATGTCAGTCAGGTTTACCTCACCAGCAAAATAACACCCCACTTAAGGAAAGATTGCTGTCCTCCTCTTTACTTAATCTCTTTTGTATTATTTTAGCATGAAAGTCAACTGCAGAAGAAAGCATTTGGATGTGCTATTAAAGAAACTGCCTTCAATTTTCACTGCCGCTCCTAGCCACCAAAGTGAAACAAAATGCCGAATTCTGGTTTCTTGTATATTTTTCATTTTTGCAACTCAATTGCAGCATTTTTTACAATTTAACTTTTGCGACTCAATTGTAGCAATTTTTTTTCAATTTAGGTTAGAAGTGAAAAATTACGTCCAAGGGCAAAAAAAAGCCACAAGGAAAAGCTCAAAGGATTGGAAGGACAGTACCTGTAATTGAAGAACTTTTCATCACAGCCAACTCCTATTAAAGAGCAGATGAAAAACGCCGAGGTCACTCAGATAGAGGAGATTTAGGTACAGCCATCCCACCACCTTTATCCCATGTTCTGATAATCCTCACCCTGATGTCTCCTGCAGCCATTTAGTTTCCAAAGGACAGAAATGTTGCTAACTATTAATCATAAGGATAGGAATTCATTGACATTTCCAACACATTTTAAATAGAAACAGAATATGGAAACAGATTTTGCTGTCACTTACACTCCCTGAGTTCAGAGTCAGTGAAACTACTGTCATCTATTTCAGCTTCAGCCCAAGCAGGAGCAGAAACTCATCCAAATAATGTGCAAAGCATTATTTTTGACATTCAGTATCGTCTTACTTCACCACCAGATTCAATCCAATTAATTCCAACTGGCACAAAACAAAAGAATGGGACAACTGCAGAGGTCGTGCCACAAGACAGAACTCATGACTCTCAACACTTGTTATTTGCTGTTACTGTTACCCATAAATGGGCTTTGGCTCACTAAAGCTGCTGATAATCATGCTAACATACGCAATTGTACGAATTAAAGGAATTAATTAACTCCTCTGTCCACCATTTAGTCTACGTTGTCCTTCATTCGCTATCAACATTCTGTTGTTTGAAGCAGAAATCAGTGCCCTGAGATCCAGGATCAATCAATACAGGGGAGCTGATCTACTTCCTTCGGTGGAAGGAAACAGTTGGCTAAATGCAGTCAAATAAACAACTTCAGGTTATAATTATTACTTAAACAGAGATAAGAGCTTTGTTTTCTTAGGCATTGAAAAAGCACATAACAATCTTCCTCCTAAAAGCTCTATTATTCCAGTCAAGGAAGGACTATTTATTGACTTAACATTTATTTCTGATTTAACATGTGCCAAAAGACAGCAAATGTAAACCCCTTTTAGAGAGTCCACAGAAGGCAATTGAGTCTAGATCAGTTCCTTCTGACTGAGTTAGTTGGATTGGTTCAGCTTGAACACCCAGAGCTTCACCCTACAAGGTGTCACAGCAGCCACTTCCTGAGCATGGTAAAATTAACTGCAGACTTGTTTAAGGTCTCCATTTATTTGCAGGGACATTTAAGAAAGCTCCAAGGACCAGATTTCTTATCTTTTCGGATGCATTTTATCATAGAACCATGGAACAGCCCAAACTGCAGGGGACTCCAAAACATCACCTAATCCAACTTTTGTGGGACAAGGACCCTCCACGAGATTATCCAGCGTCCTGTCCAATCACACCTTGGAGACCCCCAGTGAGGAGGTGCCCTCTGTTTGATCCTCTCCAGAGATGAGAGATCTCCTCCCTAGAAATAACCTCCACTCAGAGTCCAGCCTACAGTGAGAAGGTTCAGTGAGGGACTCCTGCAGTCTCTCTGGCCGGACATCCCTTTCTTCAGGATCATGAACGTGGAGAAACCTTTGGGGAGCTGGTTTTTATCCACCCAGAAAATTAAGTTTGAAGGCAATCCAAAGGTATGTGAGAGGTGCACCTTGAGCCAGTGCTGGGAAGGCGTATCTTGGGTCCAAATTTTGGGCTCAAACCACAGGTGAGCACCCAGCTGCCCTTGGTCTGGCACTTTTTTTGTTGTTGTTTTCTTTGTGTTTTGGAGCTGCTCAGCTCTGCCTGAAAACACAATGAGCTGGGTTGCAGCCACGAGCTGACATGCCTAGTCATGGGATTTCTTTTTTTTTTTATGCAGAGCAGGCTCTTTCTGGCAGAAGACAATGAGAGAAACTCACTTTGAATAACCGAGAGCCCAGTCATCAGGGCATCTGCCCAGGAATGCATCCAAACACTCCCTTCAAGTCAGGAGAAAAGAGGGGACTGGGACTGGTCACTCCCATCGATGTCTGAGCACTGGGATTTTTCAAGGGTACACAGTCTCACCTTGGTGGATTAACCGTGCTTTGAATATCAATAGAGAGCTATATGTATTTGTGAAAGAGTGAGGAAAACCTACTCAAATCACCTTGCTTCGAAGGGATTGCTGCTTTCCCCGTGGTAAACGTGTGATAGAAACCTGGGTGTTTATGGGGTTAAGGGGCATCCCACTGACATTTTAAAGAGCACCTGCAGTTCACTGTGGGTGGACTTGGGTGCCTGGAAAAGCAGAAAGGTGCCATAAAGGATGAGAATTTTATTTTTAAAGGAAGAACAACCCAGAGAAGGGAATTGAGCAGGAGCTCTGCTGCATCTCAGGGCATGGTTGGAAGCCTCCTGCCCTTTGCACAGACCAGCAGAGCTCTGGAGAGGCAGATGAAGCCCAGGAGACACCGAGGCAGGACTCACATCCCCCTCCTTGCCAAGCTGGGACCAGTTTTAGCACGTCACTGGGAACAGGTTCACCTCTCCTGCAGGGGACCAGGCTGAGCTTGTGCACCAGCGCTGGCACAAACCCACCCCAGCCCCTGGGGAGCCACAGCTCAGCAGTGCCCAGCTCCGAGAGCTGAGCACACTGAGCCCTTTCAGCCCTTTCCCCATAACTCCCGGGATGGGAATGGGACCGGCCTGAGCCTCCTGAGAACCGGAGCAATAAGAGATGCATTCATTACAAAGGGTAAATCCATTGACCCATACTTGAAGCCACCTCTTTTTTTCAGTGACTGACAATCACATGGCGAGATTCTCAGCAGAGATGCCTCCGGGTTTTTTTTTCCATTGTCAGGAGTCCCAAAGTTCCGTTTAACCCCAAACCCTGACTTCCCTGGAGGTTCCCCTCCTTGGCACGCCCAGGAGCCTCAGTTCTCACCCAGATTTTGACATCTGGCTTTGCTAAACCTGGAAGGGGTTCCCAAGAGAGATCTTTGGGTGCCTTCAGGCTTTGCTCTCAGGGATGCAGAAAACAGAGCGCCCACCTCGCCCCACTGAGACGTGCCCTAAGCCAGGGTGGGGGAGAACCACCCCTTCCACTTCCTAGGGAAAACACCCATTTTGGGGGTGTGGGGGCTGAGTGCTCCCCCACTGCCACAGTGATGAGTCTCTAAGTGGTGGCATCACACTGAGAAGTCCTCCTTGCCCAGGTTTGGACACTGCCAAAAACCACCCTCCTGAGTTCCACCTCTCTCGGATAATGAGCTCTGGAAAAGGAGGGGCTTTTGATATCAACTTCCATCCTTACAAAGCTGATCAGGCTGATGTCTCACTTCCCTGACTTCTCACTACCTCTTTGAGCATGACCATGACATCAGTCTCACACCCTGAATAAACTTCTACCAGTCATCTGGAGACTTTCCCACTCTCCTACAGGAAGCTCCTTCCATGCAGTTGGTTATTGACCAGTGGGTTTACTTGAGAATTTAAAAACTCTTGCAACACACTCAATTAGCTCTGAAACAGTCATGTTGCTTTTTTTTTTCGGTAACAATGACAAACTACTTCCTGAGCAAAACAATGAGATGTCAGCATATTCACAATATTTCAACATTATGTGCTAATCCATCTGTACCCACAATGATGCTTCTAGAAAAAAAAAATAGAGGGCCAGCATAATGCCAAGGATACTTTGACTTATTTTTTGATTTCTCCTCTTTTTTCCTTTCTTCTTTTTTCTTTTTTCCTTTTTTTTTCTTTTTCTTTTCTTTTTTTTCTTTTTTGTTTCTTTTTTCATTTCTTTGTTCAAAAGATTCCAGGGCACAGCCTGCCTCAGTCTTGATAATTCAGAAATGAGACCAATTTGCTTCTCAAGACGGGCAGTCAAAATAAACAAAGATAATATCCACCAGTTCTAAAAAGCATTGCCTTCTGAGAGGAGAACAACTTCATCAGAGCTGAGGAGGCAGGCATCGCCTTTTCCTCTCTGTTCCAGACTGCTATCACCTCCCAGTTATTGCCCTGGAGCCTAAATCCTGCAGACAGATTTATTTTCCCCAAAGTTTAGGAGGTATCCATACCCTCCAATTATTTTCTGATTGGCTAGTTAAATTAAAACATGAAAGGGCATCCTGAAAAATATATTAAAACCTGTCTATTTCTCCTTGGTACCTTACTTTATACAAAAGGAACCAACTAATGAATCCACTAGAAAATTGGGCCCATAAGCCAAGAAGAATTATCCTCCTTTGAAGAGCTCCATTTGGGCAAATCTTTCCAGGGGTTCTGTAAAAAAATACATTTGGGAGAAGGTAATCATGAAGGGAAGAAAGAAGACTCAGCTCAACAATAGGAGCTGCATATTTCCCACAAAAGTTATTACTGATCCTTGCTTCCAGGAAAAAAAAAAAATCCCCTCTAGATAAATTCAGCTTTCTGGAAAAGGATTTAAACTTAACACTTCCATTTTACTGGTGTTTTGCTTTCCAGAAGAGATAAAAGATAGTGAGTGACTGAACGGCATGAAATCTTCTTGCTTATCCACACCTCTGGAAAATATGCTGGGCTCCACTTCCTTCCCTTCCCACATTTTCACCCTGACATAATCTTTCACATGTGTTCAAAAAAAAAAAATGAAGGTTTCTTTGTATCTGGAGTGTAATCAAGTACTCACATGCCCTGGCGATGTAAAACCCAATTTGTGTCCAAGGAAGTTCTGCTGGAATTCAGGAGCAATTCCTGTCAGCCATTGTTTGTGCCTCTCCTGCTGAAACACCCCAGAAATCATCAGAAATGTTCATCTCTGTTTATCCTCTGTTTCATCTGAGCAGCAGCCCTGGCACAGGGGGAGCATCTCAGAGCCTCCTCTCACGTCTCACCTGGGGCTGAGCCAAACAGCCAGGGAGCACTAGCAGGTGCTGGCAGCCCAAAACGTGTGAAGGGACCTCCTGCAAGTAGAGGTGATGCTGGAGCTCAGGTAATGGCTGTGAAGAGAGTTTCTTGTAGAGCCACGGGAGCCTTGGTGGGAGACCATCGCAGAGAGTACCAAAGTCAGCTGCACTCGGCATCTTTTGGGAAAGAGCCTGGACCTGAGGTTCTGCTTGGTGTGATCCTGAGCTGCCACACCTGCGGCAGCCCCAGGGAGGAGATGCTGCTGCTGGGGCTGTGGTCAGTGCTGGGCAGGAGGAATGAGAAAGCCAGGCAGCAGATGCACACCAGGACAGCTGAGGCTCCCGCACCAATCGGGCTCTGCTCCCCAGGCACCCACAGCTCCTAAGGAAGCAGCTCCCAGCCTTGCTGGAAATGGAGCTGGTGACAAATGAGACCCTGGGACAGGAAATGTCGGGGCACTGTCTGCACCTCTGCGAGCTCCTCTGAACTGTGAAGACATTTAGTTCGCATTTCAGGCACCATTTGTTTCACTGGCATCTGTGGTTTTGTCTTCATTTGCTTTTCCTCGCTGAGCATCACCCTTGTAGTTAAACTATCAGTTTCTGGGGGGTATAAAATCGGAGGAAATGCAGCCACCTCTAAAAATAAGATGGTAAAACTTGTATATTTTTACACTGGGTTCAATACTCTAGCAATCCCCCTCTTTCTCTGGTCTCTGAAAAGCAGGAGAAAGAAAGGCAAAGAAACTGCCTCATACCCCTCGAGTAGGTAAATCTATCACGACAAAGGGCCATGATCACCACTTTCAAGAAGAATTTCATTGCCTTTCCCGGGCAAGCCAAGGTTCTTCATCTCTGTATTGATGAAAAAAACCTGCCCTCAGGCTGCAGGAGCACTGTGATTCACCCTAGGGGAACACGGGATGCTGAAATGGTCTGGTTTTACCCTAATTTAGAGGATGTGAAATCCTCTAAAGAAAAAGTGTTCACAGCACAGGAATGATCCAGTGCTCTTTGTTTCTGTTTTCCCCAGGCTCCCTGCTTGGAGCTAGACACACGGGGCAGATTTCTAAATGTCTCTGGCTGCAGCCATCTTAGAAACCTCCATTTGTGACAAAATCCTTTAAAGGAAGCAGCAAAGGCCACAGCGTAGGAAAGGTTGGCACCATCCCGTGTTGCTCCATCCACTGGTCCAAGAGCCTTCCCAAAAATCTGAATCCAGTTTCCAGGATGCTGAATGGTGACAATAAGCTTCATAAGCTTTTTATTTTCCATTAAGAAACCGATGGCCTCGGATTTTGGATGAGAGTTAAAACAACCCAGCTCCCTCTCGCTGTTTGTTCATTGTTCGTGGGCTGCTCCCCATTCAGCGAGCTATTGTTCCACGGGGGCACTGCGAACCTCGGCGAGCACAAACCCAAACCGCATTGTAAACGGCACATGGCTTTGTTTAATCCAGGGCAAACCCCTCGGCTGCAGCTGGAGAGGCAGGCACAGCAGAGGGACCTGTCCCGTTTATCACTGCCCTTAGGTATTGCCCACTCCGTTCCGGTGCCAGGACATTGTTCGCGTCGTTTGTAGTTTATTTCTGAAGATGCTGCAGCGTGAAATGCTTCCCGGCGCTGACTTTGTCGGGGTTACGGGATGCTCCGAGGGTTTCCATGCACTGGTTAAAGCAGCATTGTCCTGCCGAGCTCTGCCAGCGAGCGCTCCCCTCGCTGCAGCCCTCAAACGCAGGCTGCGGATGCCCTCTGCTGCTCCACCCGTGTCATTTGAGGGGTTTTTGCTCTTTCTGCAGAGATCCTGCTGTTCCCGCAAAGATTAACCTAGTAGGTATTATTTCCACTCGTAATAAACACGTGTGTCCCGTCAAGAAGCTTTTGCAAATATTTTACAGCTCAGGAGTCTATTAACAGGCGGCAGAACAAACTGCTCATCCCAGTTTGGGTTGTAGGTTTTCTCTTTTGGGAAGATGACATGCTGTGCTGGTATTTCAGCAGTTCCTACAGCAACACGGAAAAGGAGAGGAGGGCATTGTAACCAAAATACCGCTTGTTAAATTCTCTAATTCCACCACCCTGGGCTGGGAGCGGTGAAGAGCCAGGTCATTGCTCTGACCGGGAGAAGGGAACCACGGCAGCCAGCGGTCCCTCAGCCCAAGGAACCACCTGGTCTGACCCCCAAGGAAGGACAGCAATGGGGGGAGAGTGTTAAAAAAGTTAATTTCTGTCTTCTCTGGATAAGCACGGAGCCCGAGGAGAGCATCCCTCTGCAGCAGCGGGGGGAGGTCGGCTCTGTGGGGTGACCCTGCAGCACCATCACCCTCCGCAATTCAAGCAGCTCGCCAGAATTTGGGGACAGACATGCTGTTTCCATTACAAGAAGGAACTGATGAAGAAATCGGATACTTGTCTGATGCACTCCTATTTTTCTGCAGTGAATGTACAAAGCCCCATTTCCCTTCCCCCGTTGTGTTCAAGCAGCAGGAGACGAGACTTTTCCGTTCAAAACTCCAAAACCTTTTCCAGCTAGGACCCTTCCTGAAGACGATTTCTTACCCTTTTCCCTACGGATGCTTTGCAAACGTGGCTTTGGCTGTCTATGGCCTCTCTTGGGCTGTCTTTTCTACCCACACTGCTCTGGGGGCTGTGTCCCATGCAGTTTGGTGGGATAATTCCGAGGCCTGTACTTCTGCATCTGCCCCCAGTGCAGGCAGCACTGCCTGGCTCCTGACCAGCCCCACACCTGGCCTGCTCCTTGTTTCCACCAGCTGCAATGGAAAAGAGCTCCCTCAGGGGTTTTTTTCTCTTTGCCTCAAACAAAGGATGTCTCTCCACCTCCTCGGTGTGAGATCTCACTCCAGCCCTGGGACCGCCTTCCAACAGGATGTCTGAAGAAGAATTTTCTGTCAGTGCTTGGTCCTTGAAATATAGGTTTCCTCTTGTTAGCAGGTACTAAATTAAAAGGCAATAACCAGGTGAAGAAAGCAACATGGGGAGATGATTTCTCCTTCCAGGTACAAAGAAATCTTCTGCCGCAGGAAAAAAAAATTAAAAAATCTCAAACCAGAGAAGAATAAATAAACTCTCCCTCACTTCTGCACACTACACACAGCTGTAACTTCAGTGCTTTCTGGAGAAGGTCATGGAGTCCATCTGCTAATGGGTTTCCTGCCTGAGGGTATTTACAGGGAGAGCACGTTTGGTGGACAAGGGCCATCACGGGTGAAAACAATTTGGCAGCGCACAAGATGAAAGCAGAGAGTGACCACAGCAGCTCAGAGCAGTGTCCTTTGAGGACACATCACAGAAACTGCTCGGACACTGCGCCCTCCTGGCAACAGCTTTTGGACAAAGAAAGATGCTTAGGAAATCCATTTGACAAGGGCTGTCATGAAAAGTGCAGCTCTGAGCAGAAACCGGGGGAGGGATGGAGGGAGGGAGGAAGGAGCGGGCACACGTGGAGCCATGCCTGTGTCATAAGGAAGAATTCCGCTCAGGAGATACTTTTTCAGGTAAATAAAAAGCGGATCTACAAGGAAACCGGCAAAAGGTGCTAAGGTTGTGGAAAGCAATAAAAAATTGATCCAGCTTTTATCAATAAAGATATGATGAAACTCCGTTTTATTATTATCCTTCGTACTGCAGAACATTAAGAGCTGGAGAAAGGGGACACGTGGGAAAAGTGCACAAAGGGGGTTTTTCGCCCTTCAGAGCACAGGAGTTGCACACTCCGACCACCATACCCTGGCTCTTAATATTCACGTTGTCTACCTCTTCAGCTGCCAGTCACCTGCAATCACTCTGATCACCCTCTTCGTCCTGTGCCCCTGCACCTCCCTCTCCCGCTGTGATATGAGCAGATCCATTGGCAGCACTGCACATTGCAGGGAGCGTGGAACTGCAGCAGTAAACGACAGTTCTTGACTGTTCCCTAATCCCAGCTGTCTGCTGAAGGTGGAGGCAATGGTTTCTGTCAAGAAGAGGTTTTAAAGCCTGGTTAGTGAAGCCCCCATCACTCAGCCTAATCCTTGGCCACGAATGTGCAGTGATGGACTCAGGAGCTGCTCTCCTGCAGCGTGGAGAAGTTACCCAGCATAATTCTGGTTTTAAACCCCATCAAGCTGCCAGCCAAGCCACTACCAGGTGTGGAGCTTGCCTGCTCAAGCATGCTTCGATGCAGCCCAAACTTTTAGATGGACAAGCCAGCTCTTGGCTTTGCTCCTCCAGCTCCAGCCCGGTGGGAAGCAGTGAAAACCACATTGTCCAAGGAGATGTCACTGTCACTCTCCACTCGGCACGTACTTCCAGTCTTTTTCTGTCATTGTTTGCAAAAGGGTTTGGTTTGGGGTTTTTTCCCCTTCCAATAAACTCCTGCAGCTGGCAGTTTATTTGCCTTTCTCATGTTTCCCCCCATAGTACAGGCATTGTTTCTCCCTTCCTCTTGGGCCACTCTGTTTCTCATTAGCCTGTGTTTGTCTCTCATTTTATACGTGACAACCGAGCTCCATTATTATTACACTTCCAGCTTTCACCATCAATTCTTTTCTGCTTTGCTGCTGCAGAAGGCACCACAGGGATGGTGTGAGGACTGGATCTCCAGCTCCACAGCTTGCATGTTTTGGGTGCTTCACCTCCCCGCCTGCAACAGCGAGGAGGACCAGATGTCTGAATCGAGGTTGTTGATATTTCTTCGGGAACTTTGTCCCCGCATCAGGGCATGGGTTCCCTTCCCACAGAAAGGAAGGCAGGGAGGGGGGCAGGAGGGGAGCTCAGCTGTGAGAGAGTGCAGCAGTTTAGACAAGTGTGATTGTGTCTCATTTTGTGATATGCAGAAAGAAAGTGCCCTAAACTCAGAGGTGTCTCAGGGGGCAAGTGGCGAGTTGGAATGCTGGAACCATGACCACGGGGAAAAAGTAACTGAGACAACCTGAGTGAAAGTGAACATGGGAGACTGGACTCTGGTTAATGACTCCAACGCTGGACCTGGTGCTGGACAATCCGGGACTGTTGGTGCTGATGGCTCCAATCATCAGGGGTGCTCTGCTCGTGATGCACAGAGCAGCTCTCAGGTGCAGAACCTGAGGCTGAAAACTGGGTTCCCAGGTAAGGGAAGAGGCTGATAAGACTCGAGGTGGGTTAATCTTATCATGCCAGAGTCCTGCCTTACACACTGAGCCAGCTGCAGAACCTCCCCTCTGAAGCACAGGGACATTCACCAGTAGGATGAAGGGTTCACCTCTGATGGGCCACGATGGATGCAGGTAAGGGACAACCTTACCTAAGGGACAGCTGCAACAGCTTAGAAGGTGTCAAAGACTCATGAAATGTCCCTTATCCACACTGTCACATCACCCCAGTGTCCCATGGCCCATTCCAGTGTCCAGTGTGAAACTCCCCACCCTGGGGGAGGTCCCTGGGTGTTCCCACCTGAACCTGGGTGAACACAAGCAGAGACTGTGTTCCCTGGGCTCTTCCTTCCGCCACTTGATGGATACAGCCTGCAGCCACCGAGAAGACCAGAAGAGGATCATTGGGACTTCATCAGAATCTACAGAGTGGTGACATTTTTTCTACTTAGCCTGGTTTTCTGTAACTCTCTTTCTCTCTTCCTGCTCCTTTTCCTTATCTCCCTCTCAACTTCACATTTACTGTGAAATAATAATCCATACTATTGACTTTAGCATACGGTCTTGTTTGCACCTCAACTGGCGCAGAGGCATCTCTCTAACAATTTTAATAGCCAGATCTTAGCAGTGAAGGACCAGGTAAAATGCCCAGCAGAGGATTTATCAGAGGGGAAGTCTTTTCCTTCTATTACTTCTCAGGCCACCCTGGACCCAGAGGAACCCAGAGCCCCTTCCCTGTGCCGATTCAGCCTGACAGGCATTTCACCCGAGCATCCTCTGCTCGTCACCAAAATCCCACTGAAGAATGGGGCTCCAGGCAGGTGGTGACACTTGCTCTGTCACACAAATGTCTCAGGTTAAGCAACACTGATGGAAGGTCTCTCGAGTGTTTTCCATTAGCATGAGCTGCTACCGGGTAGCGCCATCATTTCTTCACCTGCAGGAGAATAAAGGTTGTGTGCGATTTATTAACATTGCACTGTCATTTATGTGCTTTAAAAATAAAAGCAGCCCTCTGCAATCTCCCACCAGCTGATCCTGACATCCCAGGCACAAATCAGACTCTGCCCCCTGACACTAAATCTGTCCCAAAGCACAGTGACTCTGCAGGTACTCTCCACGGAGAGCCTCATTTGTGAACAATTAAATCATTGTTTTGAATTTTTCCCCTATCTATTCTTCTTTCCAAAAGAAAGCAACCCCTGTCACAGCTGCTTCATTAGGAAACTGAAATCATTCAAGTTTTAGAAAATTCAAATTCTTCACGTTTTCTGATGCTTTTGAGACGTGGCAAAAAACTGTGCAAGGAATTAATTAAAAAAACAAAAAACGAAAACGCGTCAAGTGGCTGTTCTCTCTGGGGTTTGGTTTTCCTTGGTAAATACGTGCTCCCATATTTACAGAGCCACAGAATCACCAAGGCTGAGAGAGACCTTCAGGATCATCCAGTCCCACTGGCACCCCAGCACCACTATAACCACCCCTAAAACATGTCCCCAGGTGCCACCTCTGGGCACCTCTTCAGACAGTGACTCCACTGTCTCCCTGGGCAACTTATTCCAATGCCTGACATCTCTTTCTGCAAAAAACCAAATTCCTAATGTCTAATCTGACCCTCCCCTGGTGAACCTGAACCTCACCTGACTAAAGAGGAACATCCTTGTGGAAGTCTGCAGCCCTGGTCCCATGGGATGCCACCTCCTGAGCAAGGGACCAAAGGCTCACAGCCTGCAAATCCAAAGGGGTACAATGAACTTCGGCTGTGGCCTCTTGGTACATCCAGAGGATGGAAAAACCCTCAAACTTCTAAATTCGTTCCAAAAAGAGATATCCACAACAAACTGAGAAGTGACTCTACCAAAACACCAGCAGGTGCTGGATGCCTTTCAGCTCGGGTTCCTAAGCTCCTTGGTAGACCTGGATCTCAGGACCAACCAGAAGCACAATTTGGGGGGCAAAGGAGAAGAGGAGGTGGCTGTGACACAGTTGTGAGCAGTCCTTCAGTGTAGTAGCCCAAGCACATCCCCAGCGGGCACCATGGGCAGTGAGCAACCACTCAAACCGTGCTGGGCTTCAGTGGCTGCAGAAAAAAGCTTCTTGTGGCGAGTCCTAGGTGGCCAGAGTCATTTCTGTTTGAAGGCAGGCTCCTAATGGAATGCTCAGTAAGGAAACAGCCACGTTTGCCGCAGTGTCCCACAAACAGCTTGGTCTTGGAAAGCATTCATGGCATGAAACCCCCAAAAATAGCTTCAGCTCAATGATTCCTTTGTACCTTGTGAAGTTAACAACTGCAAGTTAATAAAGGCTAATTCAATTTTCCTTCAAACGAGAGTGTCAGGTCTGATTTTAATCATTACTGCAGTCTAGACCAGGAATATTGTCTAATTAGAACCCGGATGCAGACAGCACCGGGGTCGCGCTCGCAGGTGAACTTGAAACCACAATTTCCGCTCCTCTCCCTCCCCCAGTTCTTAACCAGCCTGAGATGAAGGTTTCCTTGTAAAATTTTAAATCCTTCAGCCATCCTGTGCCGAAATTAAGCTAGCAAGCATGGTTTGCAGCTTTGTCATCACAATCTTTTTCATCTGCCCGTGCAACCAGAGAGGGACCGCACCAGTGAGGGAGCTGCATTTGCCATATTTTTGATTGTGAGCCAGTGATCGAGGCTTGTTCTCACTGAATCTCCCTGAATCAAACACTCAAAGCCATTTTTAAGAAGGACAGAATTACCCCGAATGGAGAGAAGGATGGTATTAACAACGTGGGTGTACATAATTGGTTTGTATAAAGTTTTTTCCTTCACTTGGGTGCAGAGGCCAGCCCAGCACAGCACTTGGAACACACACCTACCTTTAACTTCAGTGGAGTTCAAATCTGAACCCAAAAGTTTAGATTTAAACCCAAAAATCAGACTGTTTCTTAGCCCACCTTAGTTTCTAATTCATAAAATTACCTCTGAACGAAGAGGGAGTCAGCACCTGTCCACTCTTTCACAGCAATAAATGTGCAAAATAATAAATAATTTCCCCACCTTTTTGCTTCTTTTAACATAAGATAAACATTCAGATTATACATCCTTAATTACACATGCCAAAAACTGCATTTTCTGTCACTATGAGCAAATTAAGGGGATGTTGTGTTTTGTTGGGGTTTTTTTTTTCCAAAGCAAATTACTACTTTTCCGATAGTCTTCAGACATTCCTAATTAAGAACAAAACAAAACAAAACAAAAAGCAATCATTGAGCTTTAAAAAGAGCTAACATTAAATTAAAAGCGTGACTCAGAAGAACTCAGAAGAGATAATGTGTACTGCTTGACCTGGCTCACTTGTCAGACCTTACCTTTCACCAAAAGTGATTTCTATACAGGCTTTACCTAAAATCCTTTCTCCCTTTATTTGGCTGTTTTTTTAATTGGGGATTTTTTTTTGTGGGATTTTTTTGTTGGGGTTTTTTGGTGGGTTATTTTGGGAGGGATGCTGGGATTGGCTTTTGGGGTGGGGGTGGGGTTTTTTTGT
>VZRV01001515.1:3779-32312 GCA_013398115.1 Falcunculus frontatus
AAGGGCCCGTACGGCGGCCGCGGGGCCTCGGCCCGGCCTCTCCGCCGCCTCTGCCGCGGGCCCGGTTCATTGTCCTTATTCCCCTCATCGATGCCTTTTCCCCCCCGTTCTCCCCCGCTCTCCTCCAGGCTCACTGGAAGGTCCGGAAGTGCCGCCCCCGGGAGCCGCCAGCGCCAGGTACGTCACTGCCGGGGCCGGGGGGACCTTGGCCGGGGAGCGCCCCCGGTACCGGGGCTGGGGGCTGAGCCCTGCCCGGGCACCGAGAGCGCGGCGGCGGGGCTGAACTCGAGCCGAGCGGGCGGAAGGTGAAGAAAATCCCTCGGGAAGCAGGTGGAAGTGCTGTGGCGGCCCAGCCCCTGTCAGGGGGCACGGGGGCTGCTCGGGGCTGTGGTTTATAGCGAGCACCGTTACCTGGCGTGGGGCCGTGCCTTCCCCGGGCCCATCGCCCCCGGGGATCGGCCGCTTGCTCCTTGCCTTGCTCCTTGCCTTGCTCCTTGCCTTGCTCCTTGCCTTGCTCCTCGCCTTGCTCCTCGCTAGCGGCTTGTCCTGCAGAGGGGTCGGCAGCGGCGGGGCTGGTGACAGTGCGGTGCTGCCAGGCGGCGGGTGGCAGCGGTGGCACATCGCAGGACACAGCGTGCTCGGGGCTGGCCGCACACCTGGGCAGCGGCCCCTCGGTGGGACAGATGTGCCCTGACACAACGCGTGCGTGCAGTTTTTGTCCAAAGCTCTGGCTGGCCTCTGGGCACTGCAGGAGGGGCTCTTGCCCTTGGCACGGGTGGTTCAGCCCCTGGGCCGGGTCAGGGCTCAGCACATGGGGGTTCCCTTGCAGGGCTGGTGGTGGCACTGAGCGGGGTCTGGCCCTGGCACGCCACAGCTGCTGCTGGTGACTCTGTTCTGGCATGGCTCAGTCAGTCTTAGATGAAGGTGTTACCCCATCAAATGGTATTTTTATGGTTTTACGTTACAACTTTCCATGAGAGTGGCAGAACACTGAAAGAGGCTGCCCAGGGAGGGTGTGGAGACATCTCCAGACTCCTCTCTGGACACATTCCAGACCCACCTGGACGTGTTCCTGTGTCACCTGCTCTGGGTGACCCTGCCTTGGCAGGGGGTTGGACTGGATGATTTCCAGAGGTCCCTTCCAACCTTAACGATTCAGTGATTTATTTCTGGCAGGAGTGAAAACTCAGCCTGATGGTCAAGGTCGGGATAATCTTTGTTTACCTATCCCACCTTGTCGGTGCTCCTCTCCATCTGTACTACTCTGCACAGACAGTTTTGTGACTGAAGTCCAAGTCTTAACTGGCAGGGAAAAATTGCTCCCATTAAAAATGTACCCAGGAGCAATGCTCAACATCAGCAGTGGGGCAAATTGCATCCATCAGAATTTTTGAGAAAGTTAATCTGTCCCTTCAAAAGTAATAACTTAAATAATGTTTAAGAAACAGGGCATCTTCAAACATCCCCAGCTGCCAGGGGCCTTACCAAACAGTTATTTGCTGGTGTGGCTTCTGTTGTCAAATTTGACCAGTTCTGTTCACAGCAACACTCAGGTGTTAAATAGTCTGAACGTCCAAAAAGTTTTTTGCAGTAGTGGTTCAAACTTGCTGCAGTCAGCATGCAATAATGGGCTAATTAGGGGTTTTTTTCTGCCCTATGATAGTTAGCTTTGTGAAGAGGGACTTAGTAAATAGCTGTATTGTGATATTTTTAATAGGAAATGCTGGCTGTAAATTTTTTCCACTGAGTTTTTCCCAAGTTGTACTCTGTGTATCTTATATGCAACCTCAATTCACATAGGTCATGCTAGGAAATTATTTTGCATACTAATACTGGAGATTTAGTACTTCCTTAGTTGAAAGGAAGTTTAGATAAAACATGAGTTCACTTGCTTTGTTTTTCTGCTGCAGTGAGCTGTATCCTTACTTCACTTTCCTTTTGATAAATGCCTTCTGTATTTTCCTCTGTTTTTAGTAGTGGAAAACATCAGTTCATTTGCAGATAGTGGAAGGCTCCCTGGGCTTATAGAGGGCAACAGATGTTTGATTATGTTGCCAATTAATAACATAACACAGCAATTTTGAAATATTCTTGTGCACTAATTTTCGTGCTGAATTTGTGTAATTGTTATAATGTGTAAACTTTTTGTAGGAAAAGTGAGCCTCCTTGATCCTAGCATGTCCTAAAAGCCCCAAATCTAGTGAATAAATACACAGTCGTGTATCTGATGTGTATATATATACATAAACACGTTTATGTTTGAAGCAGGACCAGATAACCAAACCTATGGTTTCCTTTGAGAAGGGCACTGAGGCCTTGGTAATGTTTGAAGCTCAAGTGTACTTTTATTTATTTATTTATCAGTATCTGCCTTTATTCTGTGTACTCAAAGAGGAGTAAAAGCTCTGACCATTTTGGTGTGGTCACTCTCGAGCCTCGCTGAGGTTTTCACATGTGCTGTGGCACGTGCACCCCTTAGATGAAAAGAATTTTAATACTAATGCTGTAAAATCGAGTGTGTGTAGGGAAAGATGCCAGGATTTGTGTTCCTTTGGTTCTCTGCTCGTAGTAGAAATCATTAACTGTGCTCACATTCTTTACTTTTCCACAGGAGATGGGCTTCACTTAGAGCTTGAGTGGGCAGTGGTGACTTCTCATTTCTCTCAGGCCATGCTTCCTGGATATTTATATTCCATCTATAACTACATGGTTAGAAAAATAAATTAAAACCGAACACACTAATTGAAAATGTAGTGAAACAGTAATATCTTGTGATAATTAGTTAAAACCAGAATGGTCTGTGTTAATTAAATGCAAGTGGGGTATAGATTTTGAAAAAAAACCCAGCATTTCCAATTGAAGCAGTAGATAAAGGCATTATCGGTAGCAGTCAGTGCTATTAATATTGTGTAAAAAGTTCCACAAAATAGCATTGTGGACACAAATCCCTGTCTGGGTGTGTGGCCTGTGGTGCTGCCCAGGAGCACATCTGTGCATTTCTGTGTGCTGGAACTGCTTGTTCTCCTTTTCTCCTCGGTAGTTTTCCAGTTCAGAGCAGCTTTCTGGTGTGATTTACACTTGCTCCAGCATATTGCTGCTCAGTGGGCTGCCAGGTCCAGAAAGAGGTATTAAATCTTGCCAATTTGGGTCTAAGCAGGGGACTCTTAAAAAGGTGCCTGGGAGGTGTTACCTTCAGATTAGCACGTTTTTAAGACGAAGGTACAATCCAAAACTGAGTATGGAAGAGGAAAAATTTTTAGTTTATGCTAAAACTTTTGCGTCAGTCACTATGTGATTTTCCTGAGCCTGTTTTGGGACGAGGGGCTGAGATGTGCCTGTAGCTCAGGCAGTGCAGGGGTGGTTGAGTGGAGTGAGGGGAAGCAGTATCAGGAATAATTAAGTTTCTATCAATTGTGCTGCTCCCTGTCTTCCTGTAGTCCACTCCAGTCAAGGAAAAACCCCATGGAATGAGCACATTTGAGGTCGGAGTGTGCCTGCAGTCATTTGGGATGCTTGGCACGGCTGGAGAAGGTGGCAGACGTTGTTCACTCAGCAGAAGCTCGTGGGATTCAGGAAGTGCAGCTTCAGTGCTGCTGGAGTCCAGGGGTGAAACTGAGAGGAACTGGTGTGAGAGCTGATCCTGTAAATCCCAGAGCTCCATCGTGTGGTGGGAGCTGTGCAGCCTCGGGATCGGGTTTGGGGCTGCTGAGATTGTCCAGCTCCACAGTTCGAGTCACTTTGTCCCCTTTCACTGCTTTGGGGATTTTAAACACGTGCTGACAGCAAAAGCAGCCCTTGGGAACCTGGCTTTTTTTAACAGGGAAAGCAAATGACCTAGGTATTGTTTAAAGCTTGTCTCTCATGGTGTGTGGTGTGCTGAAGAAGCGAGAGCCCTGAGCTCCTGCGCTGCACTGGGTGTGACATCATCAGCACAGGGAGCCTTTGCAGCTCTGGATTCACCGGGGATGAGAACACGGCAGAGCCTGTGCCAGGAGCATCATTTGTCAGGCTTCCCTGCCTCTGCGAGTGCCAGAACCCCCTGGTGCATGGTGTGAGAGAAGCAGCACACGGCAGGCCCCCACGGGGAGCTGGCAGGTCTCATCTGTCAGAGAACATGGCATGTAGGTGGTACAGCTTGGGAAGAATGTTAGAAATAATCCACGAGTTAAAAACGCCCCAAACTGCAGGGTTAATGTAAAGCAGAATGCTGATTAGGTGGACTTTGCAGGAATACACAGAAAACAGAAGTAAAAGCAGAAGGTAACGTGAACTTCTTCCAAAACCATGATTTTGACTAGAATTTTATTTCTTTTAATTACACACCCCTCTAGTAGTAAAACAAAACGAAAAATAGTACCTGAGTGATGTGAGGTAAAATGTAATTGCCTTTCTGCAATAGGTAGAGGACAGGTTACCTGATCATCTTTCATAAAGTGTATTTGTTACCAAAGGAGGCTTTTCTCATGGCCTGTGTGCACTTCATGGTCCCAACAGACTAACAGGATAGCAATTAAGTAATAGTATTTTTTCAAGGGCATTTTTAACCTTAAGTAACAGCATTTTCAGACCTGCAGAAGATGAAGGGCTCTTGTTCAGAAAGGTGGAAGGAGGCAGATTCCTGTGGATTGAGGTGCTGCAGGTACTGAACAGGAGAATCTAGTGGTGGCAGTACAAAATGGTTTAGAATTTCCAAGCATAATACTTGATTGGGCAGTCCTGCTGTCAATGGAAATAAAAGTTGTTTGTTATATCTCAGGTTGGGTAGGTTTGCAGCTAAACTTTGTCTGAAGGTGGAGAAATGAAACAAATGAATTTCTAGGTTTATTGTAATCCTTGTATCTCTCAGGCTTAATTTTAAAAAGAAATTCAGAAGCATTGCCTTACGTGTTTTGTAAAATTTAAACAGGTGTGTAACACCTATCCAGGTTTTCAGAGTGCTTTGAACATTTTCAGTACATCACAGACCCATCAGCTTCATCCTAAAGCTCTTTCAGAAACTAAACGTGGGACTTCATTAATTTCCTGGGCTCACTGTCCAGCTGAAGGTGCAGAGTTGGTGCTGTGCAGCTCAGCTCCCTGGCCAGGCTGCCTCTCCTCCTGAGGAGTGGGAATTCACAGGGATTCTGCTCAGCTGCTGAAGGCTTGGATGCAGGAACAGGGAACTGAAAGGAATGTCAGCTTCCCTGCCCAGTTTCAGCTCTGCCTGAGCTGATTTAAAAGGATGTGCTGGGAGCCAGTGCTCTGTAAAGGTTTGACTCTGGCCCAGAGCTGCTGCTGATTTATTCCTGCTTTGGCCATCAGGACCAAGTGCTTGTGTCCATGCTGAAGTTCATTTTCCGGTAGATGTGTAAGTTACCAAAGCAAATAACGGGTTTTATACCAGTTAAAAGCGAGATTCTAAGGTTGATTCACCCAAATTTGTCATCGCTGTTTGTAGAAAGGATTCTGTAGTAAGGCACCGAGGGGGCTGGAGAGTAATTTGATTTTCTGTCTGTCCAAGGAATAACGTCATCCCTTTGTGTGTGAGCGCACGGGATCACGCGCTGTGTGCTTGGCAAGGACCCCAGCGGGCAGGAGGGTGCTCCTGTTCTAGCCAGGCTTTGTTTGCAGAGTGGGCTGAAAACAGCAGGGTACGGCTGGCATCGAGTACTAGTGAAATATATTTAATGTTTTAAAAACTGCTTTGCTCTAAACATTCTCAGCTATTGTATAAACTACCTGGACAAAAAGTCATTTTCCTTTCCAGCCCTGTTCTCGAGCTGTCCTTGCTAAGAAGGGGATTCTGAGTCACACATCTGTCTGGCAAGTGTTCTCATTTTAAGAGTTTTTTTACTTCAAAATGATGTTGAGCTGTGTTAATATAGAAGTTGACTTTAAAGTTGCATCAGGAGCGGTTAGAGAAACTCAAACTTCTTTCTGATGGGAAAGCACATATTTTCAGTGGCCTTTTGGTAAGGCAGTTTAACAATTAAATGTCAGGGTAGAGGCCATAATCTTATTGAATTTTGTTTCTAATAAAAGAATTCCTGTGCACAAGACTTAATGTAATTTAAGACTGGCAGAAAAAGCTCAAAGCAGTACTTTTGACAGTACATGATTTTTTTTTTTTTGGCTATTGTTGCAATAGGTGAAAAGGTCACTCTATGTAATAATACTTCTTTAATCAGAATTACAAATATTAGGGCCTCATCTTGATCCATGTGAAGCAGTCACATAGCTGTGGTCCTAGATTTCATAATTTTTAAGTTCTTAAGAGGAAGAAACGTATGTGTGCCTACAATGTTTTTGATAGACTTTTCTTCTGCTTTCAGGTGAGAAGTTGCATCTGTGGAACACGACTAGTGATGTAACATGAGTTTAATGACTGTACTTGCTGTGACTGCTACAACTTGCTTACTTAAGACCCAAGCAATTGGTAAAATTTTGAAATTAAGGAACCTTATTTCTAAAATAACTTCCTTACATAACTAGGGGGAGCGAGGGGAAGGCTTTTTCTGTGGTGAGTATTACCAAGCCTGACTTGTCTTGACTGAAGCAGCAATCCTCCCCCAGCTCTGAAGATGCCTGCACTGTGGGATGAGGTAGTAGGTTGTATAGTTTTAGGGTCATACCCACCACTGGGAGATAACTATACAATCTACTGTCTTTCCTAAAGCAGCAGATAATCAACCATGGAAGCTTCTCAGTTTTAAGCTCAATGTCGGATTTTGCTGAACTTCTCTACCTGTAGTGCTTATGACAGGACAAAAGACTTGTGTCACAGCTGTGGGAATTGTGTTTAGATTTCCCTAGTTCTTGGAAAAGCTAGGTTATCATTCTGCATTAATTTTTCTGCTCTAATGAATAAAAAATGAAGAACAGATTATTTCTGTATGTGTATGGTGGGGTAATCAAATACAAATTGCTGGTGTTCAGTTTTTGGGGTGTTTAACTTTGCTCAGAGACAAATCAAACATCCTTCAGAATGAAACTCGGGTTGGCTGTGTGAGCTCTGTGCTGAAGTGTGTGCTTCTCTGTCAGAGTGAGGTAGTAGATTGTATAGTTGTAGGGTAGTTATTTTACCCTGATCAGGAGATAACTATACAATCTATTGCCTTCCCTGAGGAGTAAAACAAACTGCGCTCCCTGCAGTCAGTCTGAGCTAAAAATACTCATTGAGTGAAAGCAGATAAAGCAGGGTTGTAAAGCATCAGTGCCAGGATGTGCAGGACTGACAGACAGTGTGAATGCTGCAACCCCCACTGGATATATTTGACTTAACATGACTTTTCTCCCAAGGTGAGTGGCACAGTGCTGGTTGGAGATGGAAAATGCCCATGTTCTGGGTAGGGAGTGGAACACTCCACAGGGGGAAGTTCTTCCAAGCCAGTCAGGAGAAGGTAAAATACAGGTAGCTCAAGCTTGTACTCTGTGACTTGAACTGTTTTGACACCCCAATTTCCATAATGCATTAAAATTCCATGTCTCCCAACTGCTTGGTGAAAGTTGGAGGGAAAACTTAAAATTATCCTTTGTAAATAAGTCTGCACATTTTTCTCCAGCTTTTCCAGATTTAATGCAAAATTTAAGTGTTGGCCAATTTTGGCCAAAACTGATCTCTCACCTTTCTGGGGGGGTGTGAAGCTATGGAGTTTGAGCATCCAAGAGCCAGCACTTTCCTCTGAGGTGGTACTGTTTCTGTAAGAAGACTTTTTAAGCTCATTGCATTCTCTTTCCTCCTGCTGTCCTTGGTGTACCCGTTCTGTAACTGGTTCTGTGCTAGCATGCCCAGCAAGCAGCTTGCTGTAGTAACAAAAATCCCACGGAAATCAATGCTTTTTGGGATGGCAAGTTTAGCTTAGCCAGAGTGAAAGTGGAGCCACTGACGAGTGTCACAAGTAGTGAGCCACTGTTTGTGAGTGCTGGCAGTGTCCCTTGGAGTGTGCCCAGCCAGGGCAGAAGACCCAGAGCAGCTGGTGAGATAAAGTCCTCCAGAGAGTGAAGAACTGCACAGAGGAAGCGTTGGGCTCCTAGGAAGAGGTAGTAGGTTGCATAGTTTTAGGGCAGGGATTTTGCTCACAAGGAGGTAACTATACAACCTGCTGCCTTTCTTAGGGCTTTATTATAACACCAGGACCTTTTTGGCTCCAGCCTGCCAACCTCTGCAGCTTTGGGACATGGAGAGAAAGGACTTTGTAAGCGTGTTGAGGTTTAATGAAAGCTGTGTCTAGGCAGATTTGGTCCCAAGTGGAAGTGTAGGAATGCTGGCTGGAATCCAGCGTGGTGACACTGGGGCTGCACGTGTCTCTTTGGGACCCTGGGCTGTGGTAAGTCAGAGGCTGTGTTGGGAAGGCAGCTCCTTGCAGAGTAAGCTGGAGGCCCCTGGGGTTAGGATGGAGGTGGTGTGAACTTGTTAAAATCGAGGTACTGGTACTGTGTGCTCACAGGGAGCTGAAATACACCTTCCTTTGGCTTGGTGCATTTCAAGGGGAAAAACTCTGGGTTTCCTTCCCCAAGAGAATCAGAGTCCAGCTCCCCTGAAATCTGGTGCTTTTTCACCAGGCGTGGGCACTCCGAGTGAAACAAGCTCTCAGTGGTGGGTTATTTACAGCCTTGCAGGAGGGAAGTTTCCACTTAAATATGGTGGCGTGGTTTCTCATGGAATTGTTAAAATGAGTCCCTGTTTTTTGATGTAATTGCACTGCACCACAGCAGTAGTTGTGGTAGGGCTCCAGCTGGACACTGTTCTGTGGGGTACAGAGACTTTAATGTCTTTATTGAGCACCTTGTAGCAGTACTATGCTGTGCTTACACCAGCCACTATTTAAACTGCAAATCAGACACAATCCTACATCATAAACATGTTAAGTATTGCTTATGTTGAACGTTTTTGTATGAATTTAACTGTACTTTTTTTGATTTAGTTAATAAAATACAGCATTTTGTGCAACTGATGGTGAATTGCCTTTACTTTCTCCAAAATGAGGACGTGAATTTTAAAGGAAAACAGTGCTCACATTGAAATAAACTCAAGGCCATGTTTGGTCTTCACTATAATTCTATCATTCTAATTATAGTGTTAACTAGAATTAGTGTTAATTATTCTAATGTTAACTAGAAATTATTCTGGCGTTAACTTCTGTTTAAGATCTTTGGTGCAAGGCTTCACCGTGGGTGGGGAATGCCTATTTACTGCTGAGTGTGCAGGAACTCTGCTTTCTCCAGGCCTGGTTTCTGACCGTGAGTTCAAATTGCTGCACAAAAATCTAGACTTTAGTGTTAACAGAAATGCAGCCTGCAGGTGAGGCTCAGGCAGAGAAACACCAGTGAGTTTGATTTTGGCAGTGCCAAATGCCTTAAAAGCTTCAATATACCTACCATTTTATAACTAGAAAGGGATATATGCTTACAAAAGGTTTGAATAATGTGTGCTGCTGCTGCTTTGGCAGTCTTGTCTCACCAGGTCATTTCTCACCTTGGCTTCCCTGTGGATTCCAGCCAGTAAATGGGATCTGCTCGGTGAGGCACAGGGTTGGTTTGCCTCTTCCATGTGTATTCCGAGGGGTCCAGGGGTGAGGTGACAGCATGGCAAGAATGCTGGTAGCAAAGGGTGGTTAAAGAATGCACAGCCAGCAGTGCAGGAAGCTTTGCAGTAGCAGTAGAGACTTGTTTACCACCCATAGTGCAGTGGTTGTGTCATGGTGGTCTTGGAAACGTTCCAGTGTTGCTCCAAAAATAGAACACACAGATCCACATCCCAGGAGAATTATTTGTGTGCTGTGCCCTTCCATGCAGAAAGGTGTGCTCTGAAATCTCCCTGTGGTGTGAAACCTGAGACCTGTTGGGCTTTTTGTGTCAGAGAAAGCAGTGCTAATAAACAGCCCTGTGCTTCCAGAGGGGGCTCTGGGTGCTTGTGCCATGGCCATGGTAGGTGAACTTGATGCATTAAAAATTCTCTTCCTTGGGCTGAGAACTTGGGTTGTGGCAGCCGAGAGTTCCCCTCTACTGTGTCCAGCTCTGGGATCTCCAGTACAGGAAGGACGTGGAGCTGCTGGAGCCCCTCGGCTCTGGAGCCAGGTTGGGAGAGCTGGGGGGGCTCACCTGGAGAGGAGAAGGCTCCAGGGACACCTCAGAGCCCCTTGCAGGGCCTAAAGGGGCTCCAGGAGAGCTGGAGAGGGACTGGGGACAAGGGATGGAGGGACAGGACACAGGGAATGGCTTCCCAGTGCCAGAGGGCAGGGATGGGTGGGATATTTGATAGTGGCAGCACTGGGTTAATGGCTGGATTCTATCTAAAGGGCCCTTTTCACCCTGAAAGATTGGGTGGTGACATCTTTGTGCCAAAAAGCCCTTCTTGCTCTGTCCCCTGGTGAGCAGCAGGCTGGACTCAGTAATAAGTGCAGACAGGTTTTTGATTTACGAGGCAAATGATAAAATACCTGGCATATGCAAAGGGAAAAAACCAAACCCCTTGAGACAGACGGAGACCAGTCCCAGATGCGCTGGTCAAGAGACCAGTGAGACCAGCTGAGATTATTGCCTTCAGCTGGGCCTCCCAAAAGACAACAGACGTCCCTCAATTCTAGAGACATCAGAGCATGGTGTGGCCTTCAGCCCTCGAGCTGAAGCTGTGGATTTAATGTCATAGTTCCGTAAAGATGAGTCCTGGCAGGAGCTACTGGAGGCATCAGATGTCAGTGTGTGTGTTGTTGCAACACGAGAAATCAGATTTGTTCTTATTTGTTCTATTGGTTGTAGTGGAATTGGATTTTTAGGCTGGTTTGTTTCAGACACTTAAAACCACTCCAGTGAAGAGGCATTGGAAAACCAGACACTGTTCTCTTCCAGCCTGTTGCATTAAAGCAATCTTCAAAATAAAGCTATTACAAGCCACATAATGCTACTAAGGACTGTATTTTTGGAGACTGAAAAGGTCCTTTCTGAAATGGGAGAATGTTTCTGAAAAAATACTCCTTTGACATTAAAACTCTCCTATACAGATGATGTCCAGCTGATTAATTAAACCCAACACACCATGAGGGCAGGGAGAAGGATCAAGTCATGGAAGTCGCAGTTCTGTGAGAGAGTTGGCTACTCCCTGTGTACCTCACCTTGTATATTATACACCCTTTAGTACACTCCCAGCAACTCTGTGTAAATTAGGGGAAAGGAGCGAGCAGTGGTCAGTCAATGCCAGTGTCAGAAATGCTGCCACACATTAAACCTGATTCTCAGCTGCAAGTGGCTTCTCCTGCAGTAGCTCGCTAAAATGAGGAGGGATAAGGAAGAAAAGGAGAGGTGCAGTTTGAACTTCCCAACTCCTCCAGCAGTAAATTTGTCCCCAACTCACCCTGTGCCTGGTGAAGCTGTGGCTGATGCTGCTGGGTCCTGGTACAGAACAGCACTGAAAGGTCTTCTGCCAAAAGAGCAGCCAGAGCCTTTCCTCGATGTTTGTTTTACCGAGAGTAAGGCTGAGACTGTTTTTAGAGGCTGATGTAATTCCTGATGGGTTCTTCATCAGCTGCCCAACACTGCCCCGTTTGCCTTATCCTACGTGCTGCAAGGAAAAGGGATGCACAGACAGCACAGCAGATCTTCCTCAGCTTAGGGCAAACCTCATCAGAGCCACGGAAATAACCTACGGGTGAGTGAAATAGGTGAGTGAAATAGGTGGAACGTTAGGCCTGAGAATAACTGAGGAGTGTGAAATAAGCAGAGTACATGAGTAGCTGAAGGATGCACAGGCGGGAAATAGGATTCTTGTTAAAGGCTGTTAAAAAGTTTCAGCTGACTGTCACAAAGATGTGCAATGGAATTTGTGAAATGACACTGCAGGAGTCTGAATGGGTGCGGTGCCAGCGAGCAGCTCTGGAAATCTGTCCTTTGACAGGAACAGATGTGTTTGAACCTGGGCTCAGCTGAGTCAAGGGAAATCCTTCCCTTCATCTCAGGACAGGATTTCACTTTGAACTCAGAATAATTCACAGGATCTTGAATATCCCGAGTTGGAAAGGACCCACGTGGATTATTGAGTCCTACTCCTGGCCCTGGTCTCTTGGGAGACCCCCAAGAATCCCACCCTTTGCCTGAGGGTGTTATTCAAATGTTTGATTGAAATAAAGTGAACAGTTAACTCCTTATTACATTAATTAGCATATTAAGAGAAGTCTTAGCTAAGATACTAATTATTACGTATTTTTAATTATATTAACATACTGTAAATTAAAATATTTTTAAATTATTAGAATTTTTAAGTTTCACATTTCAACCCTGGCAAAACCTGTGCTCCCACTGGATTGCCATGACTCAGTGAACTCCATTGTGTTGCAGAAATTCTGAAATGTGGCCAAGAAATTTCCAAGATTACCTTCTT
This sequence comes from Falcunculus frontatus, assembly GCA_013398115.1. NCBI lineage: Eukaryota > Metazoa > Chordata > Aves > Passeriformes > Falcunculus > Falcunculus frontatus. The sequence continues at coordinate 16,132 of VZRV01001515.1, forward strand.
AAAGAAAAAATACCCACTGTACTGCTTGTCCTTCAAATGCCATTCAGTGACCACGGTGTTGTATTTCAAGCAGGGCCAACATAGGAGTTTTCCTTTCAACTGCTCTTGAAACGTAGGAACTAAAAATCACAGAATATCCTGAGTAGGAAGGGACCCACAAGGATCATTGAGTTCAGCTCCTGGCCCTGCACAGGACACCCCAACATTCCCACCTCTGTCCCCTCTCCTTTGGTTTCGGGAGCAGCACTGTGCTCCTGTGGAACTCAGAGCCCGTGTCTGGGTCTGGATGAAGCACAGCTGTACATAAATTTTGTACCTTCTCTGCCCCTTCTTGTCACTGCTGGCTCCCAGAGGCACGTCCCAGCTCTCTGAAGACTCCACTGAGATGGCAGTAGCCAAATCTAAGCTGCTCTGGAACTGTGTTTGTTGGTTTTAGGGTGACTGATGGGAGTGCCCAGGAATTAATCTCTGAAAATAGAGGTCTGAAGTGCCCCTCAGTGGATTGGGTACTGAGCAGGGTGTTGTAGTCCCTGGACAGCAGCACTGAGCTGGTCACGGTGTCATCCCTCTCCCATCCAGACACAGCTCCCTCCATCAAAGCTGCCAACAGAAAACAGTCCAATGCTGCTCTTAGATTTAGTACAAATTCTGTGACTGCATGACAACAAAACATCTCCTGTGCCCCTCTGCTCTGGAGCCGGGCTGGGAGAGCTGGGGGGGCTCACCTGGAGAGGAGAAGGCTCCAGGGAGAGCTCAGAGCCTAAAGGGGCTCCAGGAGAGCTGGAGAGGGACTGGGGACAAGGGATGGAGGGACAGGACCCAGGGAATGGCTTCCCAGTACCAGAGGGCAGGGATGGATGGGATATTGGGAAGGAATTGTTCCCTGGGAGGGTGGTGAGGCCCTGGCACAGGTTCAAACGTTCATTTTCCAGCCCCAAACGTGTTCACTGTCGGACAGATAAGCCATGACAAGTGTTTTTCCTACAATAAAATAACACATCATGAAGTAGAGCTGACAGGTCTGGGTCTCCACGAGCTCTGCTCAGCAGTTTGAAGCTGTGGAGCTCCAGGAGAACGCCCCTGCTGCCCTTTGGCCAGTGCTGGTAATGACTGCTCAGGGAGGGTTTCCCTGTCAGTGCTGCCTTTCGGTGATAAACAGCTCAGATTTTACTGCAGATCCCACAGACACACTTGCCCTATTCAGGTGACAGGTTGCTGTGCAGATAATGCCCCAAAACATTTTCTGGAGCTGGTTCACGGCCAGGGAAGATGGCAAAGACAAGTTGAAAATGAAGCTGTTTCTTGCCCACCATTGATGACCTAATGAGACACAGTCATGAGATAAGGGTTTGCGTCACCATCTTTTATGTAAATTCTTTTTTAGGGCTGGTAAGGAAGTGTTACAGTTGGCCACTTCATAAAGGAAAACAAACGGAGCTCTATTTTTAGTCTTCTGAGAATATAACTCACAAATGCCATTTTTCCAGAGGTGATTTGTTGAGTTTCCACATTTCTGCTTATGGTCAGCAAAGCTTTTAACACGGATTTGCACATGAAATTCATGTGACAGTTCCATGCACACCTTTGGAAGTGTTGCTTCTGATACCTAACAGAAAATACCCAGGTAGCTTCTAATGTACATCTTTGAGAGCTTCATCAAAACTCAGTCAATTCCAACTAAGCATTTTCAAAACTGTGACCTACAAATGAGGCGAGTAACCAAACCAAACTCTGTTTTCTCTACTGCCTAAACCATGGTGAATATAACCCTCCCTGACGTTTTTAGATTCTTCACTGGACACATTTAGTGGATCTGTTATTGCTTGGGTAGTTTGAGTGGGTATTTTCCTTGTACAACAATAAAACCCCAAGCAAATCTTTACGAGGTGTACCTGTACAACATCGGTGTTTTAGCATTGTTTACACAAATAAAAGTGATTTTGATACTTTAAGCATTGGAAGCAGCTTTACTGCCCAGGTAGCTGCTCTCAGAAGTGTTGTTCCAGGAAAAGAAAATAAAAGAAGTAGGATTTTAGACATGATGAAGCCAATTCAAAGCATTTAACACTCGAGGGAGCAGTAGCAGATTGAATCTCTGTTCTGCCACGACAGCCCCAGGTCTCTGAGCCATTGGTGTTACACATTCAGAGAAACTCTAAATGTAAGTGTAGGCTGCTGGGAAAGTTTTCAAAACAAATCAGTGAGGTCATGGTTTATGTCAAGTTCTTCGAAGCAGAAGTCACTAGAATATTCCATTTGGTGCTTTTTCTCATGAAACAGGTCATAACCACGAACCATGCAGGGAGGGGCTGTGACACTGCCATCGTGTATAGAATCAGTTTGGTGTTAAAAACAGTGACATCAGTCAGGACCATCACCAGGAGCTACTCCTGGCCACGAGGAGCCCGTGAGCTGCCCTCTGCTCAGCAGCCCCTCACCTCACAGGGCAGGCTGGGGCTGTTCCTGCCTCCCCTTTGCTGGCAGGCAGTGGCTGAGGAGAGCTGCTCAGGCCCCGTGTCCCAGCCTGGCTGGGCTGGTGCAGGTTTCCCTCGGTGTGTGCCAGCCCTGGGAGTGCTGGCTGCTGTTCCTGGGTACCCAGAGCAATCCCCTGTGTTTGGAGATGGGTGTCCTGCTGCACCTGTGTGTGACAGGGTCACAGCAGGAGCCTGCTGCCATGGGGATGCTAAAACACTGCCAGATCTCCTGGTGAAGGTGGTGAATCCAATCCAATCCAATCCAATCCAATCCAATCCAATCCAATCCAATCCAATCCAATCCAATCCAATCCAATCCAACCCAACCCAACCTGGGGTTTTCCTGGCTCCCTGTGACAGTGCTGCCTCTCTCCTGCTGTGGCACACCATTGGAGAGAGCCAAACCAGCTGTGAGCTCCAGCACAAACACCAAAGTGAAAGCGGGGAAAAAAGCTTCCAAACAAACCCAAACCAAGCTTCTGAGCCACCCTTTTGGTGCCATCTCTGGGTTTCATCCTGGTTCTGTACCCCGAGGTGGAACCCAGCCCATGTGTCTGCTGTAAGCCGTGGTGGGGAGCACAGGATGTACAGACAGAGCTGGACAAGAACACTGGCAGGGAGGGCAGAGCCCAGCTCTCCCAGCTGGTAATCCTCCCTGCAGGGCATATTCCTTCCCTCGTGGCCTCTGGGCCAGGAAGGGAACATGCCAAAGCCTGCCCAGGTTATATTTTTCATGTTCAGTAAAACTCGAGTCAATTTTTGCCAAAAACTTTCAGGATTCTCCCTCCCCTGTCCTCCATGAGTTATGCTTCCTTGAAAAACCACAACCCTCTCTAAGTACCTTAGAAATGCACCATAAGCACTAAGCCAACACTCGACGATAATAAATGAGGCCAAATTACATGCCAGGATGTGCTGGTGATAATGTTTTCCACTAAAGACAGGAGCAGTGAAATTTTCCAGCACAAACACAGAGGCACTGTCCCCCCACCCCACACGAGTGACCTTTACCTGACCACGCCGTGCCCGTCCAGCCCCAAACCCTCCCCCAGTGACGATGTCCCCACAGGTGACACACAGAGCCACTGGGCAGTGCCCACAGTGGCCAGCCAGGCACTGGCTGACCTTTCAATCCATCTTGTCTTGTTTGCATGCCCAAGAGGAAATCACGTGTGGCACGAGCCTGACCCAGAAATATTGCAGGGAGTAGGATATTTTGTGCGAATAAGGAAGGGCAGGGTCTGCAAGATGAATCACCAAAACAATAATTATCCTGAGGAAAAACCTTGGAGGGTGGATTAGCCGTGATAACTGCCCTTTCAAGGTAACAACAATGCGAGCCGTCAGCTCTTCTCGGTGGCGAGGGACACGGAATGCTGTAGCACAGAGCTTAAAAATAAAAATGATGGAAGTTCATGAGAAGAGATTGCCCAAGGAGGCATCCTTCACTTCCCAACGGCTCCGGCTTCAGCCTGGGATTGTTATACAATCTGCCACAAGAATTGCTCCAAAAAATATTTTTAGCACACCAGCAGCTTTCAGTGAAAATAAATAAAGGGCCAGACAGTTGCTATAAAGACAGGAAATAAACTTTAGAAACTCTTTAACTTTTGGCTAAGCCGGGCAAGTGAATTACACAGTTCCTGAGCGTGCATGATTGTCTCAGATAAGATGAGCTCTGACAGTTTTCTCTTTCCAATCAGCCCAGTTATAACATCATGGTCAGTGCTCCCCAATCAGTGCAAACAATCTCCTCATTCTCGTTACTGAGCCCATCTCATGCTCAGCTGGGGCTGCCCTGGCTCAGTGCTCCAAGCTTCCACGCTGTCAGTGGGGACAGATGCTGGGGAGGTGACAATATTGTGCTGCCTTTCAGTTTTACACCCAATTATCCACCTCAAGCCTGCTTCGAGCAGCAGAGGGGCCACAGCCTTGCTGTGCTTCCCCCCATCAGCCCCAGGGCTGCAGAAAGTGCTGGAAATTCCTTCTGCTGCCTAGAACAGGCACTTCCCAGGTGAGAGCTGAGAGAAAACACCTACCTGGGGTCACTCAGCCTCTGCCCTGCACCTGAGCAGGAAGGTTCTCGGCAGTGACAGCGCTCGGGGCAGACGAACCAGGAGCTGGCAAAGGAAACAGCAGCAAAGTGTGCTGTGAGCAGGGGCTGAGGCTGCTGTGCACCCCCTGTGCACCCCCTGTGCATCCCCTGTGCACCCCCTGTGCACCCCCTGCCCATCCCCTGTGCACCCCCTGTGCACCCCCTGTGCACCCCCTGTGCACCCCCTGCCCATCCCCTGTGCATCCCCTGCCCATCCCCTGCCCGGGCACAGGAGAGGCCCCACCTGGCTCACAGCAGGGCAGGGATGTGCTGCCAGTCGTGCTCCAAGGAAAGGCTGTTCCTGCTCCTCTCCGAGGCAGCTGAAGCTCCTCCAGCAGCCAGCGCAGGGACAGCCAGGGAAGGTGAAACCACAGCAGGGCCAAGAGGAGCTGGAGAAGGCACTTCCCGGGGGCTGCTCGTGCCCTCAGGCTCGCAGCTCCCACAGCATCCTTGTGCCCTTTGCCATCTGCGGAGGAACCTGTTATTATTTAATAATTACAGGAAAATGAATAAAAGCATTTCCCTGCTCCCATGGTGTGTGGATGCCTTTCCCTCTCACGGCTCCTGAGTTACTACAAGGAGTAGGTAGGATGTTGCAATTTACCATTCCCAAGCCTGCTAACAGCTTTATGTGCCTCTGCCAGCTCCACTTCATCCTGACCGAGGCTGCCAGCACTCTCCAGTTTCTCCCCACCAGTCTCCCCCAAACATTTGGATGTCTGCTGGCTGCAGTTGGGTCCCTCAGCTCTTGAAGGGTGGCCTGGGGGCAAGACGAGGTCAAACCACTTAAACATCCTCGTGTTTTANCCCACCCCCTGCCCATCCCCTGCCCATCCCCTGCCCATCCCCTGCCCATCCCCTGCCCGGGCACGGGAGAGGCCCCACCTGGCTCACAGCAGGGCAGGGATGTGCTGCCAGTCGTGCTCCAAGGAAAGGCTGTTCCTGCTCCTCTCCGAGGCAGCTGAAGCTCCTCCAGCAGCCAGCGCAGGGACAGCCAGGGAAGGTGAAACCACAGCAGGGCCAAGAGGAGCTGGAGAAGGCACTTCCCGGGGGCTGCTCGTGCCCTCAGGCTCGCAGCTCCCACAGCATCCTTGTGCCCTTTGCCATCTGCGGAGGAACCTGTTATTATTTAATAATTACAGGAAAATGAATAAAAGCATTTCCCTGCTCCCATGGTGTGTGGATGCCTTTCCCTCTCACGGCTCCTGAGTTACTACAAGGAGTAGGTAGGATGTTGCAATTTACCATTCCCAAGCCTGCTAACAGCTTTATGTGCCTCTGCCAGCTCCACTTCATCCTGACCGAGGCTGCCAGCACTCTCCAGTTTCTCCCCACCAGTCTCCCCCAAACATTTGGATGTCTGCTGGCTGCAGTTGGGTCCCTCAGCTCTTGAAGGGTGGCCTGGGGGCAAGACGAGGTCAAACCACTTAAACATCCTCGTGTTTTATTTGCTTGCTTAGCTGTACACAGAGTTCCCTTCTGGCTGCAGCAACATCCCTCCCTTCTGTTTTTAATTTAAGGTCTAACAAAATTATTTTCATATTTTTATGTCCCCAAAACACAAAAAAACCCCTCCTTCAGCCACAGCCCTTCAGCTTGGGCTCGGCCATGCCTCCCTCAGTGACAGAATGAGAGTAAAACACCTTATCAATTTGGACAGATCAGTTTCCTCTATGGTGGAGTTGTTTTCAGCATGCTGTGATGTGTATTACAAAAGCCAGAGATACAAATGATCAACTGGAAGCTTGAATTAATTTTTCCTTGTGTCTAAATTAGGAGAGTGAGTAATTGCTGCAGTAATCGCGGGCAGAGCCTGTTTATCAATGCCAGTGAATAATTGGCTATCAAACAATAGTGCACTTTGCCTTTGAAAATTCACAACACTCCAACAGGAAGCACACCGCCAGTTCTGTGCTCGCCCGGTGATTGATGAGAGGAGTGGCAGGATTACAAACGCAGTTTGGGGAAAAGCTTTCTGACGTGAGTCCCCCCAAAGCATCCCTATGCCTCAGGAGTTATCCTTGCTGCAAGGATAAGCACACAGCAGCCTTAGATTACAGCATCTGAAGTCACAGGGCCGAAATAGCACCAGCCTAATTCCGTAATCAATCACTTCTGGTCACAGGCAGCCGAGTGCTGTACCTGGAAACCACAGGCAGGAGCTGCCTCTCGTTTTCTGATGTTGTACACGTGTCTGTCTGCCGTGGCTCTGACCTCACCCTTTGTCCATCGCAGCATCTGGCACTCTTATCTTCCTTAGGCCCTCCAATTTCCGTGCCAAGCCTATCCCCTTCCCACCGTGCTCCTCATCCCTTCCTCTGATGGCTCTGGGTCGTGTCCCTGTCCCTGTCCCTGTCCCTGTCCCTGTCCCTGTCCTGCCCAGGTGCCACCCCCTCTGCCCAGATGCACCAGCCCCTCTCCTCCACCAGCCCTCCAGTGCCACCACCCCTCCTTTTCTGTCCCCTCCTGGCTGTTCATGGGCTCTGTGCTCACCCAGGCACCCACAGCTCCTCCAGCTCTCAGGGCCTCACCTGTGCTCCCCTTCTCCTCCGAGCACCTTCCTTTCTCTGAGCTCTCTGGATCAGGAGCAGACGCGGTGCCCACGGTCAGGGATCCTCCTGCTCCTGCTGCTTCCTGCCCCTTCTCTTGCCCAGCCTCGCCCCATCCTCCTCCAGGCTTGATCCAAGGCTCTTCCTTCTCCTCCCAGACTCCTGGTGCTGGCAGGTTCTGGAGTGCCAACCCAACCAGCTTCTCACACTGGCATCTCCTGCTCCTTCAGCTGAGCTGCAGCTCCTGTTGGACTCTCCCAGGCACTCTGAAATGGTTAATCTGCAACATTCTGCTCTTAGCACTGCTCTTCCTCACCTCTCTGCTGTGCAAATTGTGATGTGCAGTGTGTTCTGCTCACTGCTCAGACAGATAATTCAATTAGTTTTCCTCTCCTCCTCTGTTTGCAGACCTCTCCTCCCTGTCCTTTTCTCAATTTGAAAATTGCTCATTTGCTTTCAAGCTTCATTTCAGCCCAGTCTATCCTGCTCTCCCAGAGTCTGGCCTACTGACTGAATTTCACTTCTTTTTTCCCCCTGGAGCTTTTAACACAGCAGAAAATTCATCCTCTCTACCTCTGTACCATTACCTTTTCAGCTTTGCAGCTGTAAGATCCAGATGAATCTGAAGAAATGTATCTACAACTCTGATGTGGTTTCTCACTCGTGGCTCTCTCCTGGCTCCCCTGTTCTCCCAGGAAATGTGAGCTGACTGGTTTTCCTCATTTCTCTAGTAGGGCACTGGTCTGTTCTCCCTTCCAACAGCATCTCTGTGACATCTCACTGTCTTTCATCCTTCTTTCATCCCTTTTAATTCTAATTATGCTTAGCTCTTCTCATTTAACCTTGAATTCTGCAATTTCCCCTTCGCTGACATACTTTAGCATCCCCTTTCTTTGAGATGTATGAAATGTATTAAAAGGCCCTTGATTTCCCTCTTGTCCTTCCACACCCTGCTCCATCCCACAGCTCACTGTTGTTTGTGGTATCCTGGTGTTTCTCCAAGAGTTTCCACCCCTCACACCTTATGGAAAATTCTCTGGTGGGGGTCTCTCACTGTTCTTCTGACCAGGATTTCAGTCAGCCACTTCCTTCTGTCTCTGGTTCTCAAGGAATTCATCTCACAAGAGAACAGACTCCAGCAGTGCCCAAAGGCTTTGTGTGTGCTCCTGCCCACCCCTGGCCACGGCTCCCAAATGCTCCCAGGAGCACTCCAGAAAAAGCTGAATTTCTGGGTGCCTTTCTGGGCTGTCCCCTCTGAGGAGCAGCACAGCAAACTGACAGCAGCCCTGCCTCGACCCAGGGCAGCCAGAACAGGGCTGGACATCTGCTTTCAGCCAGGCAGAGCCCGAGGGCAGGGCTGAAGGTCCCTGCTGGCTCCGGGAGCAGGCACTGGGCGCTTCACTCATCCTCACCCAGGGTATGAGAGTGCCAGAGCAGCACCTGGAGCTGGTTAGAAAAAGGACTGGTTCTGGCAGATGGACACTGGGAGCAGTCATTAAGCTCCTGAGTGTCCTCAGCTGGCCATCAGAGAGGTGGCCCCAGCTCTGGCTCCAGCCTGGGTGACACCTGAGTGGCCTCACTGGTGCTGCAGTGGGGCAGGGCAGAGCTTCTGGGGCACCGCAGAGGTTTGGGTTCTCTGTCACCAGCTCTGCTCAGGGGAGCTGGGCCAGCGAGGTCTGCTCTGGCCAGCCCTGGCCACCCAAGCCAGCATCCCCCATGGCCAGTTCTGATCTGCTCCATTCCCACCTCCTCAGCTGCACCAGGAGCAGGTTTGGCTCGACCGTGACCTTTCTGGTACCTCCGGACCCGCAGCAGTTATTGAATATCTGATGCCTTTGGAGTGTTTCCTCCCCAGTTACAGCAGAAATGTGTGACTGGAGGGCTGCAGGGCTGAGGACACCGGGCCTGTGCTCACACACCTGCTCTAGGTGTCTGCACAGGCAGCCTTTCCAAAAGCAGGAATCTGCCCGCTCAGGGTTTGCCACGGAGGCGTTTTTGACAGATCAGTTAATTCTGTTTACATAATTTAAAACTAAATGTTGAATGCAAGGCTGTTTTGCCCTTCATCTTGACATAAAATATATCTCTGCACAGGTAGATAGGGAAATGTTCCTGGCTTTGCAAGGAGATAGGAAATTATTGATAAGAGCCCTGACATCTGCAGTACAAGGCACTTTCTGAGGGTTCACAGAATTGCCCCAAAGCTCTCCCATTAGCAAACGCTGTCTGAACAAACTTGGCTGGAAAACAAAATCCAGTTCAGTACTTTTCCCTCTTTTTTTTTTTAACCTGCAGTTCTATTTTAAGATGAGTTTTATGGTTCCAGTTTAGGCAATGGCCAAAACGGAAGGGAAAAAAATGACAGTATTTCATAAAGTTTACATGCCTTGCTCGTGACTCTCTCTCACACCATGATATCACCATGGCCTCGTGCAGTTCTAGTGACATCTTGACATCAGCCTTGTAAAAGTGCATCTCAAATCTTTGAATAGATGAAAAGGGAAGTTTTATTTTGGAAAAAGACATGATTTGAGTTCTGTCATTTTAATAATAGTTATACAAAGATATTAGTCTAGTCATAGTCTCAAAATGCCTTCTGCTGATTGTCAGATTTGTAAATATGCTTTAGCCCAAGGTCAGACTGCGTCACAACACAAAGTGGACCTGTGTCTTTCTGTGCCCTCCTCCCCACCATTCCACTTTCTCCACCCTTTCTCTCCTTCCTGCCATGAACATGAGTTTGCTTCCCCTCATCTCCACATGATTTCCTCATGCTATTTGTTACCCCTTCCACACCGGACTGCGCGGCTCCGCCCTGCCCATGGCCAGGGAATGGACACCACCCTTGTTGTCCAGGCTGCTCCCCACCCAGCCACACGTGCTGGGCACATCCCCCGGCCAGCCTGGCCAGCCACGAGCAGCTCCCAGTGCTGCAGTGACCGGTGACCGGTGTCCAGTGTCCAGTGTCCAGTGTCCAGCCAGGAGCAGCTCAGGGTGCTGCTGCAGTGTCCAGTGTCCAGTGTCCAGTGTCCAGTGTCCAGCCCTGCAGCTCCCAGTGCTGCAGTGACCGGTGACCGGTGACCAGTGTCCAGCTCTGGAACTCCCAGTGCTGCTGCAGTGACCAGTGTCCAGTGTCCAGTGTCCAGTGTCCAGCCAGGAGCAGCTCAGGGTGCTGCTGCAGTGTCCAGTGTCCAGCCCTGCAGCTCCCAGTGCTGCAGTGACCGGTGACCGGTGACCAGTGTCCAGCTCTGGAACTCCCAGTGCTGCTGCAGTGACCGGTGCCCGGTGTCCAGTGTCCAGCCCTGCGGCTCCCAGTGCTGCTGCAGTGACCGGTGCCCGGTGTCCAGTGTCCAGCCCTGCGGCTCCCAGTGCTGCTGCAGTGACCGGTGCCCGGTGTCCAGTGTCCAGCCCTGCGGCTCCCAGTGCTGCTGCAGTGACCGGTGCCCGGTGTCCAGTGTCCAGCCCTGCGGCTCCCAGTGCTGCTGCAGTGACCGGTGCCCGGTGTCCAGTGTCCAGCCCTGCGGCTCCCAGTGCTGCTGCAGTGACCGGTGACCGGTGACCAGTGTCCAGCCCTGCAGGTCTCAGTGCTGCAGTGACCAGTGTCCAGTGTCCAGTGTCCAGTGTCCAGTGTCCAGCCAGGAGCAGCTCAGGGTGCTGCTGCAGTGTCCAGTGTCCAGCCCTGCAGGTCCCAGTGCTGCAGTGACCAGTGACCAGTGTCCAATGTCCAGCCCTGCGGCTCCCAGTGCTGCTGCAGTGTCCAGTGTCCAGTACAGCTCTGCCTCCTCCTCCTCAGCCACTGCCCCCGTGCTGGAGCAGCTGCCAGAGCTCAGCTTTCTCCATGGCCAGTCCCTGGTTCCCAGCAGCTTTTGTCACCAAAAGGCTCCTCAGGGCTTCAGGGTCAAGCCCAGCAGGCCACAGGCAGCACATCCACATCCAGATTTGCAGCCCAGCTCCCTTCCCTCCCCACGTGCCATCGCTGCTCCACCTCTCTGCAGCCTTGGGAAGACCCTGATGGCTTTGGAACCTTCTTCTAACAGCATCCACAGCTCCCTGGTCCTTACACCGCCTCCAAGACTGTGTCATGTTTTCTGGACCAGCTCCACGGTGTTTAAGACCTTTCTTTGGCAATGAATAATCTGCTTTGACAGTTCATCTTTTCACCTCTGTGTCCATTAATAAATGTGTAAAGGAAATGTCATGTCCTTTTTTTTTTTAAAAAAAAAAAAGCAAAAATAGTGTTTGTCTAAGTGTCTGCTGTGATAACGAAGGAATATCATCCTTTTGCAAATACAAAGTATTCCCCAGGGTGTTTGCAACAAGTATCGTGTTATGGGGTGGGATGGGGAAAGTCTCCCAGAGCAGCTGTGCAGGAAATGAATAATTAAAAAAAGTCTGGAAGAGCAGCATCCCTGTGAACAAATAGCTGTGCTTGTGCCTGTCGGGGAATAAAAGGTAAACAGAAAGGAAGAAATGAGCCCGTGTGGGTCTGGGAGTCACTGCATGAGGTGCAGTGGGCTCCTGGTGACACTTGGATGCTGCTCGAGGGAACAACAGAGCAGAGCAGTGGGGCTCATGTGCTTGGTTAAAAATGACTGGCAAAAAGAGGTTTATTTCTCCAACTCCGCTGCTGACGTTAAGTATTACTGCTGCAGAGGGAATTTCCTTCATTTATATTCATGATTAGCTCCTTCCCTGGTGCGTGCAGCAAGGGCAGGGTCCGGACCCAGGGAGGGGGCACAGCCTGCCCTGCTGATCCCAATCCCAGTTTGGGACACAGCCCCAGCACCAGCCCAGGCTGTGCCTGGATGTGCCACAGGGATCCCACTCGGGGCAGCCCCAGCTGCTCCCAGAGACAGCACAGGGAGAGATCGAGGGGTTTGCAGAAGAGCACAGAACAACCCCTGCTTCTCCTGGGGCTGTTTGGAACTGATGGTCGTGTCCTTGCACAGAGAGGCACCCTCAGCCCCCACACAACCACACAGCCTGAGAAACCAGGCTGCATGGAGCTCAGGCTGCAGCAGCTTCACCACCCATTGCTTTGGTTTGGCTGTAAAGTGCTCCTTTATTTGTACTTGGGTTAAAAAGTCTGAGCAGACTCAAGCCCAGGGAATCCCTGGACTCACAGACCACGTTTTCAGGAGCTTCTGAGGACACGTCCAGCTCCAAAAGCCATGAGATGTGTTGGAGGCTGTGGCAGGGCAGAGCCTGTGCTCGGCCCCAGCTCTGCACCACAAACCAGCTGCATCTCCCTGAACAGCCACTACAATCCTGAACGCTCCAATCAAAGCACCTCTTTCCCCATCCCAAATCTTCTACTGCCTTCTGATCATCCATCCCCCTCCTCATCACGCCCCCACAGCCCTCTGAGCCCATCAGTTACTAATTAGATGCAGCTGCAGGTAATTGGGTCCCAGGCACCTGTGCTTGCCCAAATTGCTTCTGGATGCATTAACTGTGGGGTCTCCACGTGCCTGGAGCTCCCCTGGGTGGGACTGGGGGTCAGAGCCTCCCTCCCGGGGGTCTCACCCTCCCTGGGTGTCTCTGACCACTGGTCTGAGCTCGCCAGATGCCTGTTTGTGTCACCAAATCAATTTATGGCACAGGGACTGATCTCAACAGGGCACGTGGCACCTTTTATTGCCACGAGGGTCCCAAACCCGCCAGGGCTGGTCCTGGGGAGGTGCTGGGGTCAGTCCTGCTGGGCAGGGCAGGCTCTCACCCTGCCTGGCTCTGCCCCTCATGGAATTCACTGAGGGAGCAGCTCTGCAGCAGCCTTTTCACTGCTCCTCCTGCATCCATGGCTGCAGCTGTAAACTGAGAAGTCACTGTGGTTGCTGCTGCTATGATGTGTCGGGAGAGGGCCAAGAAGAGCCCAGGAAATTACCTGGGTTCCTGGATGTTATTTATTTATTTATTGTATCTTTCTTTTTCCACACACTTTTAGGAGGTAGGCGATTCTTTATACAGGCAGAGTTGGTATATTAACCTCACATTTTTGCTCCTGAAAGGACTTTCTGATCTGACTTCGACAGGAGATGTTTTGACAACAAAACAGTGCAGCTATGATTAGCCTGATAAAAGGGAGCCAGAGCTGGAGTATTGATGGTATGTGCATCTAGGATCTGGTTACAAAATGGGCTTTTAACCACATTTTCCCTCGTGAATTCCTGTTATCAGAGGCCATCTTAATAGAAAAAAAAAAAAAAGACAGGCAACCTTTCTTTTTCATTTTAGATGGGTAAGTTTCTTGTATTTCTTTATGCTTATGAAAAATGAGCCATTATTAACCCTGGCCAGAGCCCCGTGTGCTGGGCAAAGCCCCTCACTGAGCTCCGTGCTGGGAGCAGAGCAGCCCTGAGCCTCGGGAGCTGCTGGGTCCTGCTGTGGGCTCGTTTTTTCCTCAGCAGTCCTGAAGGATTGTACCGAGACCAACAGACTTTTCAAGCTTCTTTTTTTTTGTTGGTTTTTTTTTTTTTAAATCTAATTTATTTTGAGACCACATTTTCAGAGCTGATTAGCTGGCATACTAAATCACTGCACTGTCTAACCCCAAAAAGCTGCTCTGACAAACAATTAACAATAGGAACACCATTGTGGCAACAAGTGATGGATGGCCCCAGGGTGCAGCTTGGGCCTGGGCTTTGTTCAGAAGAAAGTTGCTGCTGCTAAATAAAGACCTGGGCAGTAAAAGGTGAGAGCAGAGAGATCCTATCTGGAATAAAACTATTTGCTCTGCCCGGGGTGTGTTTCTAACAGCACTGAGCATCTCAGGAGAGCCCCATGGCTCAGGTCATGAGTCAGAAACTGCCAGGCACCAGGGAACCATGGAATGGTTCGGGTGGGAAGGGACCTTAAAGGTCATCTCATCCCCCCCCTGCCATGGCAGGGACACCTCCCACTGTCCCAGGCTGCTCCCAGCCCCAATGTCCAACCTGGCCTTGGACACTGCCAGGGATCCAGGGGCAGCCACAGCTGCTCTGGGCACCCTGTGCCAGGGCCTCCCCACCCTCCCAGGGAACAATTCCTTCCCAAAATCCCACCTAAAGCTGGCCTCCTTCAGCTTCAGGCCATTCCCCCTTGTCCTGTCACCCCAGACCCTCGTGGAAAATCCCCCTCCAGCCTTCCCCTTCAGGGAAGAGCAGCAGAACCAAACCTCCTCCTGCCACGAGCTCTGGGATTTCTTTTAAATCCTTTTAAGAGCATGATTTTGAGTTAATTTCTCTTGCCACAGGCAATTTCCTGGTTCCTACTGTTCTGTCATTAATCTCTAATTGTTGTTCGAAGTTTTGTGTTAATTTATCAATTTGCCTGTAACTTATTACTCTACTCCAAAGAGAAGTAAAATAATTTATCATAATGCCTCATATTGATTCTATTATGCAGATATTAGAATCTATTTATTAGAAATAATAAATATGAAGACATAGTGTAGAAAGGGAAGCTGGATATGGACACCCTGTAATGGTAGGTAAGGATTAGTTACTACAGACCACTCAAAAGGTTGAAAGGATGATTTAAGGTCTACAGCATTTTAAAAAATGATTAAAAAGCCCGAGAAACTTTGCCAAACAAGCCAAACTACCTCCTGTAATCTGCACAGGAATGTTATTTTATGTATGCTTCAAATGCATCTAGGTCACAACTTCTTTAGGAATGAATAGAGCGAGAGAAAGTCATTGATTAGTCCAGTAAATTATTTTCTCAGGAAGGTTTGCCATTTTCCGCTCTTCCTGAACCCCAAGACAACAGTTTGGTCATCCTTGACCTATGCCATACCCGTGTGCTGTGTTAAACAGCTGGGGTTGAATTATACTGATCATCACCAGCTTCAGCAGCAGAAATAAATAAAAAAAAAAATCTGAAAAATAACACATAAAAATCTCCTTTATGTGCCAGATCACCACAGCAGGGAATATTGACTGAAACTCTGAAGAAAATTTAAAATGACCTCCCAGTTATTTCAGTGTTTGAAGGGTAGATTTGCTCTTTGGAAAGGAAGTTTCATCTCAGGATGAGATTCCTGAGACACTTTGTGTCCGTTTCTGCTCTATTGAACCAGTTGTACCAAGGGCAACAAAAAAGCAACAACCCCCACCTGCCTCGTGTGTCCCTGAGGCCTCTTCAGCAGCAGCTCTGTGTCTCACTTGCAGGATTCTGGAGGATATTTGGGATTTCCCTGGCCCTCAGGAGCTCCAGTGATGGCCCAGGACATCACTGTCCCGAGGTGAATACGGAGCAGAAATTGAACCCCTCCCTCAGGGATCTTCCCAGGCAGAACAGAGGCTCCGGTGCCCAGCTCTGGGCCCCCTCTGCCACTCTGGAACTGCTCCGTGTGCACAGAGGGAGAACCAGGCACATCCTCGCCCCTCACAGGGCTGATCAGACTCGTGTCAGCCCCGATGTTTGGGGCAGGGGCGCGTTTGGTGCTGCCTGGAGCTGGACCATCCCCCCCGGCCCAGACCCCTGCCAGGTCTGTGTCCCAGGTCACCTCCGGGGCTGTGTTTGCTGGAGGAGCCCGTGCTGTGTGGGCAGAGCAGCTCTCCCAAACCCTCTGCCCTTTGCACCCCGGTCCCTGCTGCTCCCTGCCCCGGCGGTGGAGTGGGGCACAGCTCAGTCAGCACCAACAGCGCGTTCCTGAGGGACAGCCGCAGGCTGGAACACGGCCTTTCTGCCGCCTCCCAACTTCACTTTCCTCTGCTGGGAGCTTTCCCCGCCCCAAGAGCATCTCCCTTAAGCCTTGAGTTTATTCTCATCGATACCTGCTGCCCTCTGCTCGCACCCATCGGCTCTGGCCCATCCCCTTGTCCCTGCTGCTGGGCGTGCGCCAGGGCTGGGAGCCTTTATTGCACTGGAGGCTGAAAAAGCCTTGGGGCAGCCGCGCCCACCGCCCCAAATGCCCTGTGGGTGCTGAGGGCTCCCCCCTGTCCCCTCTGTCCCCTCTCTGTCCCCTCTGTCCCTCTGTCCCCTCTGTCCCTCTGTCCCCCCTCTGTCCCTCTGTCCCCTCTCTGTCCCCTCTCCCCTCTCTGTCCCCTCTGTCCCTCTGTCCCCTCTCTGTCCCCTCTC
>VZRV01001515.1:48317-85736 GCA_013398115.1 Falcunculus frontatus
AGGCATTCCCAGGCATCCCCAGGCATTCCCAGGGCAGTCCCAGCCGTGCTGTGGCCCCAATTCCAGCAGCTGGGAACAGGCAGGGAGGGTCTGTGTGCTCCCCACAGCCAGG
This sequence comes from Falcunculus frontatus, assembly GCA_013398115.1. NCBI lineage: Eukaryota > Metazoa > Chordata > Aves > Passeriformes > Falcunculus > Falcunculus frontatus. The sequence goes on from VZRV01001515.1 coordinate 48,430, forward strand.
CAGGGCTCTCCCTGCGGGAATTTGCTGATGCCATCTCCCAGGTATGTCAGTGCCCTGCTTCCCCAGCTCTCCTTTCACCTGCTCTGCAATAGTCCTGACGGCAGCACTACGTGAGTGCGACTTAGAGGCAGATGGGAGAAGGAAGTTGGGAGCAGCAGTTAATTTGTGGATGCTATTTTTGTTGTGGTAATTACCTGTAGGCTCTGAGACATCTCCAGTTCTGCTGGAGCCAGGCAGATTGTATTGAAGAAAAGCCATTTCCACCCTAAACAAAAGCCCAACCCTTCTTTAATTTAATGCTACTGTAGGGGTTTTATAGGTGAGATTATGGGTTTTACTCTGTATATCCCAAATGCCTGTGTCTGGCTCTCTGGTGTGAAAACTTGTACTTCAACACTGGCAAAATTAACCCAGAATTCTGAGAATAACTCGAGGACTGAGCACTAATATTTGCTAAACAAATGATCTGAGATCTTTGTGACTTAGCTTCTGGTAGCATGAAGGCACATCCTGAAAATCTTGGTGGAACACCAACGCCCACTGCCTGCTCTGCTGTACAAGCACAGATCCAGAGAAACAAAAAATAGCAGAGGAGTTTCACCTCTGTGGGAAAGCCACTTCCTTGAAAGGTCTGCTTGTATTTGATGGGTGCTGGCAGTAAAAGATTCCCAGGAAATGACACACCAGCCTACACCAGACTGCAAACATAGCTGGAGCTGCCTCCTGGCTGGAAATTTTTCCCCAATGCAAAGCTCAGAAATACAGACAAATAGAAAAGTTGCATTTTTCGCCTCGGTTATCCCCCAGGTGTGGACCTTGGGTGGAGGAGGCCACTGGTCCTGGAGCAGGCTGTGGGAAGGCCATCTCCAGGAGCTTCCCCAGCCTCCCCGTGAGGCTCCTTGTGTTTCTCACCTTTCTGTGCACAATTTGCTGTCCTGAAAGCTCGTGCCTGGAAGGTTCAGCTCTCCACATTGTTATCTGGGAGAGCAGTGGTTTGTGCTATCTCTGGCCATCTGCCATTTCTCCAGCAGGCTCAGGAACTGTTCTGATCTAGAGATATTTCTGCGCTTCTTCCTGCATCCCTCACAGAGCAAAATTACCCATCTTTGTTCGAACAAATCTCTGTTCGAAATCTCCGGGGGAGAGAAAGAGTAACAGGACTGAGGAGAGGCTTGTTACTCCACTGCCCTGTAGAGAGTGAATAAATGATGTTTCTGCTAGAGAGATTTCTTTCAGGCTTTGCTCCTGTGTGAAAGATCACAGTATTTAAAGACAATTGGCAGCGGAGGCCATTACAGGTATTTGGCACGCCAGGACTCTCACAACCTGACTCTTCCACAACAAAGACAGCCTTGTTGTGAGGTGGAACTCTCCATTTTGGAGCAGTATGGATCTTATCAGCCTCCACACAATCTATTCACGGTGGCTTTCCTCTGGGCTACAAATTCTTGTCTTGTTTTACTCGCCCATGGCTAGGTTTTGATGATATTTATGCACTTAGGAGACAGACTGGCACCTAGCAGGCTTCCAAAAATAAATCAATCCTTATTGATTTCTCACCATCACCTGTAGGCACTGCTGTGCTGTTCAAAAGTGAGTTGCCTCTACTTCTTTGGTCATGCAATGTGAAACTGTGCTGTGCCCACTCACCTGGTGCTCACCTGTGGAAAGGTCCCTCCTCAGGGTGACACCAGCTGCAGGTGGTTCAGGATGCACTCTAGGAAAGCACAGATCCATCAATATCGAGTTGTCTTCTTGAGAACCACTGCTAAAATCATCCATTCCATCTTGGTGGGTGAGAATGGTCTGCTGGGCTTACTGGGAAGACTGGGCATAGGGAGGACTGCACGGCATGACCCAGCAGAGAACCAGCAGGAAAAGCCTGATCCAGGATTTCTGGAGATCTCAGTCCAAGACTTTCCATCCTCTCACAGTCCTGTTTTACCCAGGCAATGTCCATCTGCTCCCTGTGGTGCCAGCAGCAGCCTCGGAACATCCTGAGCACACGGCTCTGGCAGAGCAGGAGCTCAGTTATCCAGGGAATGGGCACAGCCCCAGGGCTGCCAGAGCTCCAGGAGCCTTTGGACAATGCTCTCAGGGATGCACAGGGTGGGATTGTTGGGGTGTCTGTGCAGGGCCAGGAGTTGAACTCCACAATCCTTGAGGGTCCCTTCCAGCTCAGGAAATTCTGGGATTCTATAATCTGCCAGCTCTTGCTGGAAACGAGACAACTGAGGGTGCCAGACGTGGAGGATTTCAAAGGTCGTAGGTGGAGAACACCCATGTTCCTTTCCTTAGCAGCTCTGGCCGTGCAGTGCTTGGCAAAGCCCTGTGTGCACGCCCAGGATGCTGAGGGGAGCAGCCCCTGGGAGCAGCGTGGGGGACACGAGCTGTGCCAGCTGCTGCCATGGCACGGATACAGCCAGGGGTGCCCACGGGCAGCTCCTCTCTGCCTAAGGACGGGGCTCTGGCTCCGTTTCCCTCCCTGCCTGGGTGACAAAGCAGCAGGATCCCTTGTGCAGCACAACTGGCCAGTCCTGGGGCTGAGTGGAAGGGCAAGGGCAGAGCTCCCAGCAGGGTCACAGACACCCGGCAAAACCGAGCGGCCCGAGAGCCTCACCTCATTTGTCAAAGCTGCTGGAGAGCTGCGATTTCTGACCTTCAGAAGCAGAGTTTAGGGTGTCTTTCCTCTTTGAATTAGTGTTTCCTGAAGTGCTGATTCACTGCAGGAAGGAGCAAGCAGTACAGTGAGAACAGGAGGAGAATTCATAACAGCTGGGTCAGAAAAGGGAGATAAAGCTTCAATTAATTTAAAGGCGTAATCCTTATTTGCCCTGCAAACTTCCATGTGAGGGGGTATAATTGCAAGACTGAATTGTCTGTTAGCGAATTTGTCTTCTCAAATATAAAGTTGATTAAATTACTGTAAGTAACACAATAATGTATGTCCGAGAGATATTTATGCTCCAGGAAATAAAAATGTTATTCTCCAGGTTATCCTGCTAAAAACCAGAGAAGTAGATACTGAAAGGCTCTACACATCTTGGCTGTAAACATTTCATTCTGACAGCATGCAAGGTACATGACCAGACTGCTCTCTCCTCTCTTTTTTGCTGTGACATTGAAATTCCACGAATGGCATCTTGCATCAGCGTTACATCATATTAAGTATAATGCAATATTATGAGTCATTGTTATAAATCATGGGCACAGGCTGCATTAGAAGGCTTTTGCAATTCAAGAGCACATCAAGGTGGATTTTTATTCAGCATTTCTCTTTGGAGGCACATGTAGGAGCAGTAACTTTGCAATGTCTCTCCATCCTCTGGTCCAGGAGCATTTCAGGTTTCCCCTTCGGCTCTGAGGCTCCCAGGGGATGTGCAGGATGTGCCTGACTGAGCTGCTGCAAACAGCAAGCAAAGCTGTGAGCACCCAGGAGGTGTTTCTGAAATGGATCATGCAGGGATCATAACAGAGGTGTTTCATGTTCTATCCTGTAAAAAACTGCAGCAGTGCTGAGGGGACACACTGGAATTCGGAAAGCACAGAGCTCAGGGGCTCTCCCAAGCTGTGCTGGAAAGCCCTCACTTGTGGCACTCTTTCCTTGCTGCTTCTCTGACCTCGGGGGGACATTGCTGCCCTGAGACTTTCCTGGACACCTCTTTCCTTTCCTCTCCTGGTGTAGAGTGCAATCACCACTGCAGGTCCAGTGACATTTATCCAAGGGACACCCAGCACTGAGCCCCTGCCTTCTCTCCAGGCACTGCAGCCCCACGCCTGGCACCCCAGCTGCACTTCAGTGCCATTAGAAAAGGAGCCCTAAATGCCACAAAATCCCTCCTGGCAGCTTCACACGTTGGCTGGGGGCAGCAGGATTCCCAGAAAGGCCGAGCACTGAGTCTGGAGTAAATCCAGTTCACTGAATGGGAAAGCTCCCACTGAGGCTGCTGGGACCACAGGGCACAGCTAAATGCTTCCAAAAAATCCCATCCAGCTCCGTCCCGAGGCTCTGCTGGGCAGTTTCCTAGGTGTGAAAAGAAATCCACACCCCTTGCACCCTTACAGCATTTTGTTTGTGCTTGAAAGGATCAAAGTACTATTTATGGCTTTCCTACTTTTTTAGATACTAGTCTTAAAGCAAGTCCAAGCTTGACAGACAAGCTCTGCATCTTCTCAACAGCCCAGAGTAAAGATAAAGGGAGCATTAATGTTGGTCTAAATTATGAGAGGGAATTGGACTGCACAAGAACTGTAATCCACAAGAATGAATTCTCATTCCACTTGTCCTCCACTTTCAGCTAATCAGAAATGGTGATACATGGTCCTACTTGTGTTCTGGCTTTCAACTCCCTCCTATATCTCATGTGGTTGAAAACTGAGTTCCTGATTTACGCTGGAGATTAGGGGATGATAAATGCCATCACTTACCTGCAGTTGCAGTTTTAGAGGATCCTGGCATTCTGAGCAAAACATGCATTTCATGGATGTGACTGCTGGAGCTCACAGTCTGTCATGCTGCTGACAGGGAGAGCTGGGACTGAGGGCCAGGCTCTCTTCATAAATAACAGAGGTCTCAAACTCCAAATTTAACGTCGTGCACCTCTTACAACTGCAATAATCAGATGCTTGCTCTGATGATTAATTTGCTCAGCAAAGCCACGGGCTGGGGCACAGCTTTCTGGACAATTTCTGATTTAATTTGGCCTTTCTCTGCAGCCAGTTAGCAACACTTCCCATGGGCACACACTTGTCATTCTGTGCCCAGAGGGGAGCATTGGCCAGACAAAAGTGGGTGCTGTGTAGATTGTTCCGTTCTCCCAGGGTTTTCAGCACCTTTGGAGCCTTGGTAGAGCCTTTGGTGTCTCTCCTGTTGCAGAACAAAAGAAACGTTACTGATTTGAAGCAAACACAGATTTCAGGAGCACAATCACCCCCCAGGAGATTCCTGCTGTGTTTGGGTGCTGTGAAACTTATCCTGGTCACAGAACAAAAAAACTGAGGGGCTGGAGCAAGGTGAGCTTTAAGGTCTCTTCCAACCGTTCTGTGGCTTTATGAAAAGTTGTGAGAAAGAAAACAGCACCTGTTAACCTTTACTGTGACCTGTGAGCTTGGCTGTCTTTCTTTGTATTGTCTTTATTAACCTGTGCTCTTTGATGTTTCGTTGAGAAATTTAACCAGAATCCAAGATTTTTGAGCTTCATACCTAAATTTTGCCCTAAGCTGTTGAAAAATTTTCAGAGATAGCTGTTGAGCAGTGCTCTGCTTCTTCCAGACGGCATTTGTCACACTACAAATTCAGGTTTCCAAACCCAGGGCTGATTTCCTTGCCTATTATTGGGATCTTGCATATCCACACTTCAGCAAAACTCAAAGAAGACTGGTGTTGGGCAAGTCACCAATGGTCAGGCCAGTTCACTGAGAGCCCTTTTAATGCAGAAAGAGGCTGTGTTTATACATAAAGTGAGCACCAAATTCTGGTGGAGATCTCACACCGTGCAGCCTCATCCATCACATCTCTGACAAATCAAACCCAAGTCTGGGATGTGGGGCTGGATCCCTGCTCCATCTGTGTCAGCAGGGGCAGCAACTGGAACCCTCAGCAGTTACAGCCCAGACCTCCCGAGCCTGAGCTGAAAATATCTCCAGGAACATTTCCAACGATGAGTCAGGAGCATGAACTCAGTTACCTGAGCTAAGCCCGTAACTCAAGGCAGGTTTTGGTAAAACTGAAAGTTAAACCAAAGTTTGGTTCAAACCTCGTCATTAGCACGTGGTGGCAGAGAACTCTTGAAGTCATGAAGCCCTGAATGCTCACCAAGAGCAATAATTGCTGGCATGTGCTGTACAAATGGAACAGACTTTGGCTTTAATGGGAAGAGTTTCCAGGTATTTTGAAGTAAACAATTAAAAAATCAATGGATGAAGAACAACCTTTTAGTCCAAGGACACAGACAAGGCCTGTTGGTACTGGAAGGATGCAGAACTGAGCCATGAAAGGATAGAAAGGTTTCAGGGAATGTTGTCTCGAGTGTATGAATCCTGCAGGCATGGAACAATTAACTATTGAGAGGGCACAAATAAAGAAGTAAATAAGCAGCCAAGAGAATGTTTCCAAAAAATCTTGGATTAACACTTCTCAGAAGTTTCTTCAAAATGTCTACACTTTGTCATATTTAGTTGAAATTACTATGAAATTTCCAGTGGGAAATGAGAAGGCAGAAGGGAGCCAGACCCAAGTGGGTGCTTAGGCTTTGCTTTCCCAGGGCATTGGCCTGAGGTGTCTGTCCTGCTGTACTCAGTGCAAATTTAGACTGAAAGATGTAGTCAAAGTCTGAAATATTTTCTAGAAAACTGTAGATTTAAATAACTGTGCTAAGGAATACCTTAGCATTAAGACATTTGTTCAATTTGATCCAACAGACTTTTGCTTTATATTAAGGTACCCCTTAATGAGAGGTTTATAAAATTGATATCAGATTAATACACTAAAGGTGCACTACAGACCTGCATGGTTTCTTTGGCTGATGGGTTCATGTACTGGTGAAACTGGTGTTTAGCTCACAGGCATCCTCTGGCCTTCTGAGCTGAAGGCCTGGAGCAATTGTTTAACCCTTTGTTAAAAGGGTCCATCTCAGAATGGAGACTCACTTGTGCATGGCTTGTAAAGAGCAGCTGTCAGTGGCACTGCTGGCTGCTGCTGCTGGGCTCGTGTGTAAGCTGTGAGCAGGGAGATCTGTGCAGAAAAAGCAACAGCCCTGTGTGGTGTGAGGGTGAGCTGAGCCAGGGGAACCACACCCACCCACCCAGCAAACCCCAAGAGTGAATTCTGTTAGCATGTGGTTGCTTTGTAAGACAAAAACTCCAACTATTGCTTAAAATGACAGAATCACAGACTCACGGCCTGGTTTGGGTTGGAAAGGACTTTAAAGCCCATCCAGTGCCACCCCTGCCATGGCAGGGACACCTTCCACTGTCCCAGGCTGCTCCAAGCCCCAATGTCCAACCTGGCCTTGGGCACTGCCAGGGATCCAGGGGCAGCCACAGCTGCTCTGGGCACCCTGTGCTTAGACTGCACTTGGCATTACACATAAATTTAGGAAATTCCACTTTCTTCTACATAGGAGTGAATTTTCATTGAGAACAGGCCAGAAGATCCCTGTTGGAATTCTTGGCCTGCCTCTGGGCATGCTGCTCTTGGCAGCTGCGGGGCTGCAGAGAGAGGCTCTGCTGGTAGGATCTTATCTCTGATAAGTGGGAGCTGTTTGAAAACAGGGAAGTGTGGACCTATTGTCCCACTGCAGCTGGAGGGGGAAAACACTTATGTATTAAAGTCATCTTCGTGGAATAATTATTCTCAGAAGAACATTGCAATTAACACCAAAATCATGTTACTTTATGGTATAACGTGAATATTTTGAACTGTAAACACAAAATGTGTGGAAGTCTGTTGACAATACACACTCTGTCATTGTGACCCAGCTTCTGCCTTACAAAATTAACATTGCACGGTGATTAACTGGAGGAGTAAGGAGGAATTTCTGTTAAACTGGCAGGAATGGCTCTCACTTCCCTGAGCAGCTGTTGCTTGATGTGCCAGCCTGGTGAGATCCCACCCGGGGTACAACCACCCTTGGCAATGGGCTTGGAGCCTCTGCCACAGCCCAGGTCATGTTATCCCTGGAAAACAGAGGGGCTGGGAGTGGGAAGGGAATGGGAGTGGGTGTGAGGGAGCTCAGGTGCTCGTCCCAGCTCAGTAAATGGCAGGAAGGCAAAGCAGGCCATGGGTGCATCTCCTGTATCATTTACTGAGCTGTGACCAGTGTTAGGACTGAAGTTTGAATGTCTCTGTATCAAATATGAGCATAGCTCCTGCTTCTTTCTGGACCAAAGGAGTTAATGGAGAAGTTGAGTTAAGGAGCATTGTGTTTTTATGAAGGCAGCACTGGAAAATTGACGTAGAATTACTTTGACATTACCTAAAAAGGTCGATAGAAAGGAAAGACATCCCTTTGCAACTGAAACTACTGTCTTGGAGAACTAAAATCTGTAGACGTTTTTCAGTGTGATGAGTAATGTCCTGTGTGGTATTAACTGCTGGGTACCTCAGGGTTAACTCTCACAGATTGGTATGAAACTAAATGAGCTATCATTAACTGTGTGTGGCTATTGGCTGGAAATGTTTGGAAGCAACATGAAGTGAGAATATTCTGCAGCTCAGGCTCCTGCCAGTACCTGGCTTTATTAGTTTAGCACGAGAGGTGTTTCCTGATTAGGTGTCTGGAACCAGAGAGGCTGCTCTCTTGGTTTCCATCACTCTTTGGAAACTTTTCTCTCGACAGCTGAAGCATTTGTCAAAATGCTCTGCCTGGTGGCTCCCAGCTCTTTGTACACAACTCCTCAGTGCCAGCACCACTGCACTGGAGAGGTTCCCCTCCCTTGGGGAGAGTCCCACGGAAGGTGAAGCTCAGTGGGAATGAGTCAGGCCTGGGTCATTCCTCTCCGTGTGCATCCGCTGTGACGAGGACAAATTCCAGTTGTGTCATTTCTTGTTTTCCCTGCATCTTTTTTGCGTGAAGGATGACTCAGGCTCCATGACGAGTCCCAAAGTGAGGGGCAGCAGTGACGTCCTTGTCTGAATAACCACCACACTTTAACTCATTGTGTTCCCAAACTGAGGAGCGTAATTAAATTCAGTTCCTCTGATCTGGGAGTGTTTTCTGTTTCTTCAGAAATACCGTGATAAAATATAAACTATCAACACAATTACCTTCCTAATGACACCTTCATTCAGAAGCCCAGAGAATGGGCAAAGATCACTCTCCCAAGATCAGAACTTAAACCAGACACTCTGGACAGAGGATGCTGGAAGGATTGTATTGACTTTGGTCAAGGTCAGCAGACACTGCTGTTTAGATTTCATTGACTTCACTGTTCTGATCCATGCACTGACAGCAGGGATGAGCTTGTAGGGCAAAGCAGGGAATGAGGAAAATGATGTTTTTAACAATGGACATTCACTACATTTTTAATATGTAGCAAAATACCACAGAGATCCCTGTTTTAGAGAGTCCTGATTGGAAGTATCAGTATTTTAGAGTGACTTTTAATTGGTGACCAGAATGCAAGGAAGGTAGCTATGACCTAAGAAGAAATGTTATGTGGGTAACGTGTCAAAAGGCAGAAAAATTGCTGTCTCATTTTCCTTCTGAACTGTCTTAGTGTCAGTGAACACCAAGCTGTTTCTTCATTTCCAAAACTCCTCAATCATCATCTTTTACTCACTGCTGGCACGAACATTCTCTCCAGTATCTTTTTGGAAAGGAAGATATGTACTGTGGAAAACTTATGTAGTGATAGGAAGGAAAGCTAGATAATACAACCAACAACTCTATCTGTAATTCTGCACCACCACCCCCATGCCCAGCCCATTCCAGCTTCATCCTGCAAAGTGCCCAGGTAGGCCAGACAACAAGACTGTTCAGTATTTCACAAGCTGAAATCCATCATGTCCACAGTGTCAGTTTTGCTTGGACAGCAGCAAATAATGATCCTAGATAACTTTTTCCTTAATCTCACAATCCCATTTCAGTAAGGGGCTAAGAAATCACATTTTCACTTAAATATAGACTATAAAATCACATGTTGAATGTCTTTAAGGTAATTCAGCTATATTCTAATAATAACAAGTGAAAGCACATTAAAAGAAACCAGATTTTTTCAGAACTATTTTTTCCAAGTTACTTTTTATGACAGATCTTTAAACTTCCCACATGATGACACTTACTTGGCACTGCATTGATCCAGTCTAATCTAGGTGATAATGTGCCTCACAAGAGTTATTTTTCAAAAACAAGTAGTTTATCAAACCCATTGACAGTTACGTTTTCAAATTATTTCCATTTTTTTTCCCTGTTAAAACATTCGCCTTGCTTTTAAATAGAAAACCCCACAGAACCAAGAGGCAAGGGGTGTCACAGAAGCCATCCCAGCAGTAACCCCTCAAGAAGCTGCCAAGACACCTTTCAAATAGCGAGCTTTTGTCAGCAGTGCCTGAGGAAGCACAGAGTGCCTCAGCAGCACCCCCATTTCCCAGCCACTTCCAGCAGATAGTGGGAAAATTCTGCCCTCAGCCTCTTTCCTGATGCCAAACCTACCTCAGCATTAGTTTGGGTGTTTGTAGTTGAGGAAAGGTTTTCTAACAGGACTTCCATTGAAAGGGTGGGTAAGGAGGTTTTTGCCCTGAGTGTGACACAGAAAACTTTGTCTTCTCCTTTAAAGCACGGGAAACCCAACCTGAGGCTGCAGCTCAGGAGTTAAAGGTTTTGATTTGCATTTTGATGGCCAAGCAGAGATGAGAGGGCAGGTCCTTTCTGTCTGGGGAGAGCTGGGATGGGTCCAGCAGAGAGGCGAGAAGGAGAGGGGTGCCAGGGTCCTGCAGCTGCTGCCAGATACAGTGGGAAGGGGCGAGGGTGAGGGAGGAGAGCAGAGAACCCCTGGGGACCCCTGGGCAGGGGGTCCTGACCCACGGGGCTGGGGGATTTTGGGGGTGTCACTCCTCTCAAACACTGCAGATGCTCAGCTGTCAGCATCAGGGGCTGCCACATCGTGTCCAATATCTCTGCTGGCAGGATCCTGGTGGAGATAAATAAAAGCTTCAGAGCCTCACCTGAGTTTGATAAAGTGTGATTAAATTGGCAGAGCAGTCAGAGAGAGCTGCTGAGCACTGGGCAAGCTCAGAGCCTGAGCCACGTGCGTGGGATCCACCTGCACAGTTACTTTGGGGAAAACAAGAGGGTTTGGGCACAAGTTTATCCCAAGGGCAGCTGTGGTGTCAGATCAGGTGTTCTCCTGGAAGGACCCCTCAGTGACACAAAGCTGAGGAAGAATTTCTTCATGGAAGGGGTTGTTAAACACTGGAAGGAGCTGCCCAGGGAGGTTTGGAGTCCCCGTCCCTGGAGGTGTCCAAGGACACCCTGGATGTGGCACTCAGGGCTCTGGGATGGGGACAAGGTGGGGATTGGGCTCAGCTTGGACTCAATGCTCCGGGAGGGCTTTCCCCCCCCTAAATGTTCCTGTGGCTCTGAGGTGTTATGACACCTTGTTTTATTTCACAAAGCAGCTCCTACAGCTTGAAAAAAGGCAAGGGCCAGGCCTTATGGTTTGAGAAGAGCATTAATTAGGCCGTGTGAGAATCCATAAAGGTGTTAAATCTCACCTTTTGAAACTAGTTATGTCCTTTTTGTCCCAAGTTCAGCTTTCTTCAAGAATAACAACTCTAAAAGCATTCTGTGAAATTTACTTTCTGGACCCAGAAGTGGTGATAAATTGATTTAGTGTACAGCAAGTCACGGAGGTTATCAGAAGTATAAGAAAAATATGCAGGAGAAAATATTTTTTGCTGCATTCCTCTCAGCTTTTACTGGCCTTGCTCTCACTCATTTGCTATTCTGAACAGTGTTAGTGACTGAAGGGCAGCAGCTCTGTGATTTAAACTACACAATTTGCCCAGGGAAAGAGGAGAACATCTCACTCTGTTTGCACGTGCTGGCAGCAGGGCGTGAGCACTGTGAGCATGCAGAAAGTCTGACTGATACTTGTTCTTTACTTGTTCGACAAAATATGGAAATAGAAGCTGCATTTCAAAAATAATTGCTGCATATGATCAGTTTTTTATAATGATGAAGTAAAGGGCAACTAATGTTCCAGGCAGAAAGTACAAAAATAAATACGAAATTCTATAAAAGGCATATAGGAGATGAAAGGAGCCTTCTGCTTTTGGTGGCATGGAGAAAGGTCAGAAATAGGACACAAAAGGTTAAACTTATGAGAGTACAAAATTCCTGAAGTCTTCATTTTTGAGGGTATCATGGCTTCAAACCTGGAAGAAGTTTTTCTGCTCTTTAAAGCAGGATATCCCTTAGTGAAGGCAGATGGTGGTGCTGGGACATCCCACCCAGCTGTGGTGTTTGCAGCAGGGTGCTGTTTATCAGAGTGCTCCTGGCTCTCTTCAGTCAGTGCTCAGAGCAGCAGGTTCCCTGATTTCCCTACTCTGGGGAAAGTGCAGAGGTGGTTTGACTGAGGGAGCTCACGTGCTGTGGTGATTCCCCACTCATTTTTCATTTAAAACACAAAAATTCTTGTGATGAGGAAAGTGGTTCAGCCTGCCTGGGGTAGCAGGATTTCTGGGACAGTCACAGCTCGTGGTGTTCAGGAGCAAAAGCTGTTTGATTCTGACTTCAGATATTCTTTTGCACGGATTTACTTATCAAAAACATGAGAAAAAAAATCTTTTGGCTGTGCTTGATAAGGTCTTCATAAGATGTTCAAGTGAGGTATCAAAGCCTGTCTGGAATGAGTCACTCAGTGTGGAGCACAATCGTTTCCAAGCTCATCCCAGTCAGTTTGCCAGAGGATACCAGTGCTAAATGTGCTCTGCAGAGGACATTTGACAGCAGCTCTGTGTATGGAATCACTGGCTATCCACTGATGGGAACATTTTCCATCTTTTCTGTTTAAGCCTTTGCTAATTTTAAACTTGCATTTCAGTGTTTTTAATGCAGTTTCTCACATTTCTTAAAGATTCCATAGGATTTGTCCCTGACAGCAGGGTTTCCTTCTTTGTGCTCTCTCCTGTTCTTTTTTCCCAGTCAAAAAGCAGCAAGAATTGCTCATACTGCCCTCACATTTCAGAGCTTTGGTGCTAGAGCAGCCCTGCAAGTGACCTAACAGCAGCATCCTTTTGAGATTGATCTCACACTTGGATAAAACAAGTGGCAGAGACATTTCCTTGTAACTTTAAAAGACATATTCATTTTGCTGTTTGTCCAGTCAGTGCTGCACATCCACCCAGAGCCCTTTTCCATGCCTGCTCTCACTCCAAACCTCACTGCCAGTCACTCTGTGCATGATTTGGTTCTCAAGTTATTTTCTTGAAAGGCTAAATAAGACATGGCGTTATTCTATTAGCTTAAAACATTATTCAATGAATCCTTTTCAATAGAAAAACAAATGTGTCTCAACATCATTCCCAATGTCTGAGGAGCTTTGTCTTATTTAAGGAGCTGCAATTGCCTCTGTAATAGTAAAAATCACAAATCCTCACCTTCCACCAGCTGAAAGGGGCACGTGTCCATGGCCCTCCCCAGCCCAGAGAAATATTGTGGCCTGAAATGTTGTGGAGTGAGAATCTCACTGGTTTTGCAAAGAGCTGTGCTTTCCTTGACCTTTAGTGAAGGTGTGTGTGCAGACATTTGCAGGAGACAGGGATTTCCTGACCCAGGTGATCTGATGTCAGACAAAATTAGGCAAGATCATGGCCCTGGTGAGACAGGAGTCAGAGTCTCACTGATTGCCTGGGCTGCAGATGCAGGCTGGGGCTGGGGTTATTCTGCCTGCAGCAGAGGAGGGTCCCTGGCCCCAGGTCCTGCTCTGATCCCATTTTCTCGGGAATCCTGCTGGGGCTGGGATGATCAGAGGTGTGATGATCTCCAGATTTGAGTGCAGGTCCTTCAGCTCAGCTTTGGCTGCAGAGTTCTGGTGGCTGAGCTGGGGCTGGGCAGTCCCTGACCCCTGGGCGTGGAACTGAACGAGACTCAGAGCTGAGAAGAGCCTGAACGGGTGTGAGCTGTGTTTCTGAGCACACCAGGCACAGAACCAGCTCTCCGTGTGCCCCCACAGCACGGGGGGACACCCCAGGACCCCTGGCTGAGCCAGCCCCAGCCAGGCTCCAGGCTCCAGGAGCAGGGAGCTGGAGCCAGCCCCTGCAGCTGCACCCTGGCATGGCCAAGCCCTACACATTCCCTGGAGAGAAAACACCCTGAGCTCCTGATGGCAGTGCCCAAAGGTGCTGCATCTGCAGATAACATCAGCAGGGAGAGCCAGCCCCAGCTCTCCCCACACAAACTATTTCCCAGAGGCAAATGGCAGAGGGAGAGAGAGGGAGAAACAAGTACTGACAGTTTGCTGTAGGAGCTCAAAGAAAAAGTGGACAAAGCTAAAAGAACTCCAGCTCTTTGTCTGCATTTAATCCAGTTCAGAGCAGTCACTGGTGCATACAGATTTACTTCCCATGGCTGATGGAGCTGGATATGGTCATTTGGTAAGAAACAGGGGATCTGGGCTTTAAATTTTGTGCCCTCCAGGCTCTTACATTTTAGGAAAAGTCAGTCTGTAACATACCCAAAGTTTTAATCTAATGTAAAAAGTATGAGCTGCTGGATGATTCCTTCAAAGAAATAAATCCTGATACAGAAGGTGAAGAACACTTTCTGGTTTTAACACGACCAAGTTTTGGCTCACAGAAACCAAGGAAAAGACCGTGGCCTTCTGTCCCTACCCAAAGAATCCCATATTTCAGGCACTGATTCGTCAGAGGGCACTGGAATAATACAGTGGTATTAAAATACCACCATGCACGTATTTTAATGTGAAACAAGCAGTCCAAGCACCTGCTATCAGAGTACAACAAAACCATCAGGTCACCATGGCAGGGTTTGCTTTGGCTGAGGACAAATGGTTCAGGTTCCACGTGGTCCATCTTCTACAGGCCATGGAGCCAATCCATCGCTTGCTGAATTTGCAGAGCAGGGCCCTGAGAGCCCCTGAGGAGCACGGATTTGTGTGCAAGAACAGGGGCAGCAAAAGGGGTTGTGAGGCTCAGGTGGGCAGGCTGGGCTGGAGGAGGCAGGTCTGCAGGGGAAAAGTTCCTTGCACTCAGTGGCAGAGTGCAGGGACCTCAGTGGGGCAGAGGTGCCACAGAGATTCCAGCACCGAGGATTGGAGCCCCTGGCACCTCTGATGAGTGCAGAGAGAGAGGGAGAGGCAGCCAGCAAACCTTAGGAAAGTACAAAAAAAACAATAAATGGAAAAGAGAACAATAAACGAGCACTCTCTCATCCCTCTGCTCCTTCCCCTCCCTCTCCAAGTGTTTTTGGACCTCTGGGAAGGACCCCTGGCGCTGGGGCTCAGTGGGTATTGCTCAAACTTCTCCTGTTCAGGCAAAGCCAGACCATTTCATGCCGAGTGCCCGTGCCCAGGCGTGGCTGAGACCTGCAGAGCAGGGCTGGCTGTGTTTGCTGTGGTGTGACCTGAGCCCAGCCCAGGACACGAGGCTGCCCCAGCCGCTGGCTCAGCTCCGTCCCAGGAGCTCTCATCCCTCAGAGATTGCTGCCTGTAAATGGGATGCTAATGAAATAAACCAAAAGGCAATTTAGGCTACTTAACTACACTTCGGGAAGAAAACCCTGCCTGGATGGATGACACATGATGTGTTTTGTGTTGGCGTTTCAGCCAATTTGGCGGATCCCCATGGCAGGCGAGTTGGAAATATTTTGTTGCAAGTTTGAACATTGTACCCTGGATGTAAGGCCAGCCCCTGCTGCAAGAGCAGTGATTGAATTAAGGCTGAGAAATGTATCCCTGGCTAGTTTCAGTTTTAAAAAAAGAGAGCTTTTAAAAAGGTACAAATGAGGCTAAAGGAATTTATGTTATTTTTCCGGTTTCTGTGCTATAACTCCTTTTCCATCTCCTCATCTATCTTCCAAGTGTCCTGCCTTATGAATGAGTGAGCAATAAAAGAAGTATGCAGTGGCTGAGAGAGAAACTCAAGATAACGAGATAAAGCCAAAGCTTGAGCAGAAGTTTAGATGTGGATCTGAATGTGGAAGTTTCTCACATCTGAGTTTTAGGGCAGTCATTAGATAGTTTGCATGAGGAACTGATTTAAAACCAGTAGCACAAAGCGTGACCTAGCATGTGCTGGGTTCACTGGTGTCAAAGGCTTGGACCTGTGCTTTCCAGGGCAGTGGTTCTGTCTTTAGACCACGTGTGCTGACAATCTGCTCATAGACTAAAATAAAAATAAAGCTTTTTCATAGAATCAAAAGATCATAGAACCACAAAATGACTTACACAGGAAGAGATCTTAGAGTTCATCCAGATCTAACCCCCGTTCTGTGGGCAGGGACACCTTGCTGCAGATCAGTGCTCTCTCCTTGCCACCCCCAGCTCCCACTGAGGTTTTAGGCTTGAGGTCCCCCCACATGTCCAGCCTTGGAGCTGGACTTGGCTCCTTCTGTGCCAGCTGCTATTTTCTGCTGAAAATGGCCGGTGTCTGCTGTTTCCAAACACCCAGAACTGAAGGAAGAGGCTGTAACAAAGGGTTAATTCCAATTTCCATGTCACTGACCTCCCTCCAGCCTTCCCGGCTGCCCAGGTTTGGAGCTGCATGGATCAGCTGGGTTTTCTCAGGGGAAAAATTATGTGGCCACTCCCTGAACCCTGATAATCCCTCTGGCTGGGCTTTCCAGTGCTGTTCTCTGCCAGGTTAGGCAGAATTTCATCATCAAAATTATTATGGCCTCTTTCAAGTAAAGGCCAGTGGGAAGTTAATTGCTGGAATTAGGTGTGTTTGCTTGCGTGATCCCAATGTCGCTGCTGCTGCTTGGGGTCAGCTCTGGGGCTCAGGACAGAGCAGGGACTAAGCTGGTCTCCAGGTTTTTTTGGCAAAGACTGGGCTGGTAAAGAGCAGGAGAAGATCCAGGGACAGAGTTTCAAGGGATGTGAAGGCAGAAGGGAAGATGAAGCTTGTTATTTTCAGAGGGAAAGTAGTGACAGCTCAGGCATGAGAGACCCCTGCAAGGAAGAGGGCACAAGACAGGTTGGACCAAGCCATGATGTTGAGGTGTTTGAGATGCTTTATAGTATTAAAGAGGTAGAAATTTTTTAACAAGAATTGATGACAAAATATGAAACCGATTCCTCATCTTTACCTTCAGCCTTTATGCTCTAAGACAGACCAGATTTTTTGCAAAGAGGCTGTGGTGTTTGTGTGCTCCGTGTGACAGGAGGCGAATTACTTCAAACCTTCCAGAAGTGTGCTTGACTGTGGTACGTCAAAAATAATGCTTAGATTTCCAAACTGGAGCATTCAGTTGTAACATTTAGAACTGATGATGCCTGTATGACTAAATAATCACCTGTTCTACACTGCTGATTGATGTGGAACCTACAGGGGGATAGCCATTGACAGAGTTTATCTGCTTGTTCCTCTCTTGCTCCTCCTTATGTCATTTTCATGTGCAAGGACTGAGATGCAGTTGATTTTTGCACCTCTGTTCACAGAAGTAAAGTTGTGGCCCCTGTTGCTGAACTCTGCAAGCATTCTGCATGGGGCATCCCATGCAAAGTGTGATTTTCTGCCAGCTCCTAATTTCACTGCCCTGTGCCCAGCATTGCAAGACCAGACAAATAGGAAGCACTGAGCAATCATTTTGAAGCAAAGCTGTGGCTGAGGAGGGTCCCGTTTTAGCTTTGGT
The DNA here is from genome assembly GCA_013398115.1 of Falcunculus frontatus. Classification (NCBI taxonomy): domain Eukaryota; kingdom Metazoa; phylum Chordata; class Aves; order Passeriformes; genus Falcunculus; species Falcunculus frontatus. The sequence goes on from VZRV01001515.1 coordinate 65,745, forward strand.
CCCTCGGCTGTGAAGTTGGGCAGAGTTCTCCTCCCTGCTGAACTCGCAGTGCAGAAGGGGAATCAGCTTCACAGGTTCATACTGATGAGCATTTGCTACCTGGGGCAGCAGTGTGACCTGTGTCTGGGGGCAGCTCCCACTGCAGAACAGACCCATCCCTCAGTGCCACCCAGGGTCCTTCACACAGCCCTGGTGCTCTGAGGAGAGTCTCTCTTGTATTAACGCATCCTTCTTTGTTCCTCTAACCACAGATCCTGGAGGAAAACATGAAGTTAGAGTGCAAGTGCCACGGGGTCTCGGGGTCCTGCACCACTAAAACCTGCTGGACAACGCTGCCCAAGTTCCGGGAGCTGGGCTACATCCTCAAGGACAAGTACAACGAGGCCGTGCAGGTGGAGCCCGTCAGGGCCAGCCGCAACAAGCGCCCCACCTTCCTCAAAATCAAGAAGCCCCTTTCCTATCGCAAACCCATGGATACAGACTTGGTGTACATAGAGAAATCCCCCAACTACTGCGAGGAGGACCCCGTCACGGGCAGCGTGGGGACGCAGGGCAGGATGTGCAACAAGACGGCGCAGCAGTCCAATGGCTGCGACCTCATGTGCTGCGGCCGCGGCTACAACACGCACCAGTACTCGAGGGTGTGGCAGTGCAACTGCAAGTTCCACTGGTGCTGCTACGTGAAATGCAACACGTGCAGCGAGAGGACAGAGGTGTACACCTGTAAGTGAGCCCCTGCCCGGGGCTGCTCCCCGGCCCGGGATACATTTGCACATGCACTCAACGCAGCTGGACGGAGCTGCGGGGAAGAGCTGCTCTCGCTGAAGAAACGCTGATGGATGGAGCCCTCTCTTCTCTTCTCACGTTTCGTTGCTTATGTGGATACACATTTCAGACTCTTACAAAGTCAGCCAAGGAACAAAAACAAACAAACCCCGCCCCGGGCCACCAGACACACAAAAGAGAGAGGAAAGGATCATCTCAGTGAGCCTGAGCCTCGAGAGGAAGAAGCGTTGGCTGCCTTGTGGAGAGACCCCAGCCAGGGAGGAACCTCTGGGTGCGGCCACTGACTCCTGCTTTGGGAAAGAGATGGTCAATCAAACACCTCTGTGTGCAAGGAGCAGGGAGGGGTCGGGGAGAAGTTCCTACAGAAGGGCTTTGCACGGGATGGGACGGAGCCTCCCTGTGCCCGTGGGAGCGTGTGGATGACACAGATTTAGGCTTCGACACTCGTGAAAAGCTTCTACTGGTCTTGCCCATCTTTCCACTTCACAGCACTTGCTGCAGCAAGAAGAACTGTGGAAGGGTTCTGTAGACACTGCTTTATCTGCCTTTCTCGTGTTTGTGTGTGTGAGCTGCAGATTTTAGCACAGGGATTTGGGACACTTGGGCATAATAATAGCAATATTTAACAATTTATTCAGATGAAACTAATATTAATTTATTTAATTAAAAAAAAAGAACTTTACCAACCTTTTCGGAACTATTCTGCAATTAAAGTAGATAGCTGGCTTTCTTTGTGGAATAATTTTGTAGGATCAGCAAGGAAAAACTGGAGCTGTATATATTATTCTTGACTAGGATATTTCTATTAGTTGGACTTGCAGGATATGTTCTACAGTACTGGATGTTTAAGGACAGAAGCTGGCATCTTTATATATATGTACATACACAAACACACTGTATTTTGGGGTTTTTGTTTGTTTGTTTCCTCCTGTTTGCTGCTAGTTGTCTGGAACAAAAGTGGAGTGGTAGGGGTTACAAATCTTTACCAGTTTTTGTGGTTATTTTTTTTTTCTTCTATTAAAGAAAGAAGCATTAATAAAATCCTGTTTGGAATATGTCTAAAAATAAGAAAATCCAGACAAAATTCCATCTTTTGGAAAAATCAACCATAGGATAAGAGAGTATATTTTGTAAGAGACTATTTTTATATAAATATTTTATTTATACTACGTCTGCTTGTTCAACCTGTACTTTTTCTCAAAACAGGCATACAATTTGTAATTCTTAGGCTATTTAACAGAGAAAGGGTAATTAGTTTGTGAACACAACAGCAGCAAGCTGGATGCATTCAGCTGCAATTGGTGGATGTGTCAGAAAGCAGAATGAACTTTCTCTCCGGATGTGTGTACAAACTGGCTCTTTTCCTGCAGCTCAGTTTGCAGAATATGCAAAACAAGAACAGGGTATGTAGCATCAATTTTGTCACATGGCTTGAATTCATGATTGGTATTAACTGGATGCTCATTTATCCCATTCAAGAAAAAAAAAATCCGAATTAGCTTCCCACATGCGTCAGTCATTAAACTGTGGCGTTATGACTCGCAAATGTGCTGTGTGTGCTGTCAGTTAAACCTCTGCATTGTGCTGCTGTCAAATCTCATTTCCATCAGGGGAAGACTGTAGACTGTGACTGTAATAACTAGCATGACACACATCGTCTGATTCTCATAGATAGGACACAAAGCTTACTTTTTGTCCAGCTCCTTTTGGCATTTACATTATTCTTTCCCCCCAAAAGGCCAGAGCCCAAAAATCCAGAAAAACATTTGAACAAGTTTAAAGAGGCAAATTTAAAGACTACTCACTTGTTTTTCAGAGCCCAACTAAGCTGTTTTGCATTCCCTTTGTGGTATTTCCTTTTTATCACTGCTGATTTCTTCAGACATTCGAGTGGTAAATATTTCTCTGCATTTAGAACCATTCCGTTCCTCCTGCTTAACTCATTTGTAACTGATAAAAAATTACATCTAATTTTACTGCTGTTTTTCACTGGGTAAGAAACACGGTCCAGCGTCACAGAAGATATTGCACATTGTCTGGGAGAGATCAGCTCCTCTCCTCCTTCCAGACTGCAGGATCTCCCTGGTTAATGAGGCTTCAGTGACAGGAACGTGTCACTGTGTCCCTGCACAGCAGCAGTGCCACCAGGAGCAGGTGGGACAGGTCTGCCCTGAGCCTCCTCAGGCAAAACTCCCCCCTCACACTGCAGAAACTGAGAATTTCTGAGAAGGGGAACGGCAGCATCACAAAAGATGCTGCAAAGTTTGACAAGCCACCTTCTAGGGCTCGGGTTTTAACTCACTCCTTGTAGATAAATCAGTTCAGAACACAAGCCCATGCAATACCTAATCCTAGCAATGTACAGTCAGGGTTAACTCAGTTTCTTTACAGACCTGCCACTCAACACAAAACAGAATTTTTGTTCAATTCAGACGCCAGAATGGGGTATCAAAATAAAGTCATGAACGTAATTTACTTTCAAACTTATGACTTGTCGATATAAAAGCGAATTTTTGTTGGTCATTGAGTCACTGCTCTTAGTCCTTCTAAATTCCGCAGGACGAGATATAAAGTGCAACCACATACAGTAGGGATGTTCACTACAACTCTGTGTTATGGTTAAATAATTCAGATCTAACTTTTAATATTGGAATCTCCCCCCCCAGCTTGTATTGGGTTTTGATTTAGTGAATACCATGTCATAGTTACGACTGTGTTTTCCTCACTGATTAGAGTTACTTTACAAATTATTACTTTTGCAGCATGTTTTTACCATAGAAAAATGATGTGTAAAACTCCTGCTTCCTGTAAATTTCCGTATGCAGTGATGTGCCATGTACAGCTAGCAGAATAATTATTGAAGGACAAATACCTTTAACAGTTTTACTCACAATAATAAAAAAACTGGATGCACAAGGAATTCAATTTGGTACACATTTTCCCTATATTTTACAACATTGCTGATGAGAAAATGGAGAGAAAAAAAGGGGGAAAAAACCCTGTCAATTTTTAAAATAACTGGAATAACAGTTTGGGAACTATGAATTAAAGAGCAAGGAAAACCAAATGCTGCGTTCAACCAGAAAGTATTTGGAAATTTGGCTGTGTCATCCTCGACAGGAGAAGTCTGGCCCATCAGAATGTGCCGTGAGCCTGGAGTTAATTGGTCATCGCTAAGTGGGCTTGAATGGCACAGAGAATAAACAGGAGAAGGGAGAAGATTTACGGGTTTGTAGATATTCCTCCCCCCACAACAGTTTGGGCTTTGTGCTCGGGGATAGAAGAGCTCTGTTTTTACGTGGGGAAGCGCCACACAATGGCACTGAAATGCACACAACTGTGGGACAATGCAGCCTCCAAAGAAAATACATCTTCTCATGTGTGCTGCCAGGCACGGGAGTGCCAGGATGGGGCTGGGAAGGAAGCACAGCCCAGGAGCAGGGGCAGGGACAGCAGTGGGAAGAGTGGGAAGCAGAAGGGAAAAAGCCTGGCTGCAAGTTGGGAAGCTGTTAATTATGGAATCTCCCTTCCTCATCCCGTAGTGGAACCCCAGTTTGTGGAAATGAAGCTCTTCTGCCCCAGGGCTCCTAAATAAGTTTCAAGGACCCGACCTCTCGGCCTTTCTGAAAGGATAACCAACCTGAACTCGCTCAGCTTGATACTGGAAGCACTTACATAAAACATGGATCAGTCAGTGATTGAGTTTTCTTTGCCATGTATGCACAAAACTAATGGAGATGTGTCTTTCAACAGTGATAATTAAACTGAAAACATCCTTAAAATGTACTCTTAAGTGGCTCATTTGGTAAAGTTATTGTAAGGGGACACAGTAACTTAGAAAAGGCAAATAATGGCTACATACCCTATTGCACAAGGCTCTTAATGAACTCTCCTGTGGATTACAAAACTGTTTTTAACTGACTACACTTTAAAATCGATTTGTTAAACAGAGAAACGTCGCAGACTGTAGTCAGGGTGCACAAATCCAAATTAAGACGCTGCTTTAGTATTTCTGACAATATTCCCACATTTGTCATTATAATAGACATGAGGAAAGGTGACTGTCCCAAATGTGCCTATCAGCCAATGCTGTCCCTTGTCCCCAGCTTGGAACCAAAGAAGTCGATGGAGCAAGAAAGTCTCCAGGTCTGAACTGCAGGGAATCCTGGTGGATGGAAAGTTGGAAATGAGTCAGCAGTGCCCTGGCAGCCAGGGGGGACATCCCTGTCCTGGGGGGCACCAGGGAGGGGATTGTCCCACTCTGCTCTGCCCTGGGGCAGCGTCACCTTCAATATTGTCTGAAGTTTTGGTCACTGCAGTGTAAGAAAGATCTAAAGCTGTTGGAGAGTGTCCCAAGGGGGGCTGTGAAGATGGTGAAGGGTCTGGACAAAGAGTGGCTGAGGGCACTTGGTTTGCTCAGCTGGAGAAGGGAAGGCTGAGGTCAGGGAAAGGTTCTTCCCCAGAGGGTGCTGGGCACTGCCCAGGCTCCCCATGGAATGGGCACGGCCCCGAGGCTGCCAGAGCTCCGGGAGCATTTGGGCAGCGCTGCCAGGGATGCCCAGGGTGGGATTTTGGGGTGTCTGTGCAGGGACAGGGGCTGGGCTGGATGATCCCTGAGGGTCCCTTCCAATTTAGGATGTTCCACGATTCTAGCTAGGAGACAGAAAAAGACATTTGAAGGATAGAGAAACTAAAGGCCTGTAAGAGACAGGGTGCAACCCAGAAATGCTTTGGAATACAGAGGAAAAGGCATGAGAAGGAAAAGCCCTGAACGAATGAATGCACGGAAGGGACACCACTGAGTCCAGCAGGGAACAGAAAGGGCTTGGCAGAATGGACAGACTGCAGCCAAAGCTGAGCCTGCCCTGTTGCTACACAGCCCATGGTGCAATTCCATTTGGATCAAGCCAAATCCAAGCATCTATTCCCTTGAATCAGCAAGAAACCTGTTTTGTGAGTTGTTTCTCACACTAAATTTTTTACCTAGCAACTTTTCTTTCGCACATGGGCCCACGGAAATATGCACTATGGACATCACATACAGTGTATTTTTGAAGCTGTTTAAATCCTACGGAGGATGTTAAATACTCATCACCTTGAGAAAGAAGTCAGTGGAGAAAGACAGAGAAGGTCCAGTACAGGCAGTGGTGTTAGACCATAATGCCATCACACACGACTGGAATATAGGTCATTTATTTTAAAAAAAAGTATTTTCTATATATTAAAAAAAGTCAGGATTATTCCTCTTGGCCCTCTCTAACTCTGTGATGTCAGGTTGTACAAATGTTCTGCGCTGAGCCTGGTCTCAGCCAGCCACTATTATCCCTACAAACAGACAGGAAATCAGGAGACACAGAGCCCAGGAGGGTTGGCCAGTGGGCACAAAGGCAGCCTGTGAGAGAATCAGGACTATGGCCCAGATTTCTCAGCTTCTGCCATCCTTTTTTTAAGGAACTCGAGCGATGGCTGATTTGCCTCCTTGTATGAAACACACATCCAGATTTGATGGTTTGGGAAATGTATTCAGTGCATGCAGTGATTTCCCTGCGTGCTCTGTGTCGCTGAAGAGAGGAGACTCCTTCCCAGGCTCATTAAATGCTGAGCACACAGTAATTAATATAACCTCCACATTAAGTATGAGTCATGCACCAGGGAAATGGAAGAAACCTGGTCTCGTGTTTTGTCTCCTCAAGTCAAGTGATTAGCAAAGCTGGGAGGCAAAGGAGATGGCAGAGCAGGCTTTTGGAGTGAGGGGATGTGGACAGCAGTTCCACAGAGGGAACAAACAGCCCCTGGCAAGCTGAAACTCAGCTCAAAGTCTCCACAAAGCAGGGGCACGTTACTGTGATGCCTCAGCACGGGAAGCATAGAAAAAAGTTGGGGAATATTCTAATGGAAAGTGTTTAATAGGACAGTGTCACAGCACATGGCATTTGCTGCCACCTAAAGAGGGGGATGTGAGGTGACTCACTGGGGTCAGTGAGTTGCACCAAATAAGTACAAATTGTGAGAATTAGAACAGAAGCTAAAAAAAAAAATAAATGGATTAAAGCCTTTCTGAGAAGTTAGAAAGGCAATTTATCTGCTCCTGTCTCTCCTTTTGTGCTCAGCTCGGGCACCTGTCAGAATATTTTGACGCTTGCCCATCTTTAGTTGCGAGTCACATGAGCTGAATTCAGATTAAACAGTAAAGAAAAAAAGCATCCCAGAATATATATTGTGTTTATTTAGGCCAGAGCAGCTTGGACGACAGTGCAAGATCAATCAGAGCCTAAAAGGAAGCTGGCAAACCTTCAGTGCCTCGGCACATCCAGGCTGCACTTCCTCAGAAAGAGAACGGAGAGGGGCTGGGAAACTCTGGGTGTTTGTGACAGACCCTTGGTTGATATAATAACGAGATGAGATAAGGGGATACACAGACCTGAATTAATGGCTGCACACCAAAGTTGTCATTTTGATGACTTGTTTGGGCAGGAGTGGCAGTGGCCGGGTGATAGATTATTCTCCCTTTATCCTGCCACAATGACATCTGCTTTATTCACAGATCAGCCACCAGTTGCTACAACAACGCCAGCGTGCTTCAGAAAATGTTGTTGAGCTGCTGAGAGAATCTTGGCTACCCATTAGCAAAATGTTAACTATGCAAAACCAAAGAGCGTTTGGTTTTGTTGTAGGGAAGAAGTCAATGCTCTGCAATAACTAAGAATGTCAAAAAGAATTTACATTCAAAAAGTAGAGAAGGGGTTTAACCCATGATATCACCATGATTCAAAAATCCCCCTGGAATTCATTTGTGAGACATTAGGTCTGAAGAATAGAGAAAATAAATAATGAGTTTTAAAAAGAAAGAACAAATACACTTTCCTCTGAGCAGGTTGTTGTCCGCACCATTTTAACACATCCATTGCCCTTCACTTTTTCCTGTTCATTGTCTCGGGGTTTTACACAGTAAACCTTCACTAATGGGGGCTTATTTATTTTTATTTAATTCTTTTCTGCCCACTTAGCACTTGGAGGAGACACTGGGTGCTGGTAAACCGTGCCAGGACACTGAGCTGGCTGCCAGCAAAGCCCCTGTGCCAAGCCCCTGTGCCCACTTCAGTGTAAGGTGAGGGAACCTCACCCTCCAACCTGTTCCTTAGAAAGCCCATTCCAGGGAAGTGTTTGCAGGAGGAATGGCTCTGTCCTGCAGCCAGACGAGGCAGCCCCGTGTCCAAGGGCTGTGCTGGGGGGCAGGAGCCACACTGGGAGCAGGTGAGGATCCCTGGCAAGGTGAGCATCCCTGGCAGGGTGAGCATCCCTGGCAGGGTGAGCATCCCCGGCAAGGTGAGCATCCCTGGCAAGGTGAGCATCCCCAGGAAGGTGAACATCCCTGGCAAGGTGAGCATCCCTGGCAGGGTGAGCATCCCTGGCAAGGTGAGCATCCCCAGCAGGGTGAGCATCCCCAGCAGGGTGAGCATCCCCAGCAAGGTGAGCATCCCCAGCAGGGTGAGCATCCCCAGCAGGGTGAGCATCCCCAGCAAGGTGAGCATCCCCAGCAAGGCGAGCATCCCTGGCCAGGTGAGCATCCCCGGCAAGGTGAGCATCCCCGGCCAGGTGAGCATCCCCAGGAAGGTGAACATCCCTGGCAAGGTGAGCATCCCTGGCAGGGTGAGCATCCCTGGCAAGGTGAGCATCCCCAGCAAGGTGAGCATCCCTGGCCAGGTGAGCATCCCCAGCAAGGTGAGCATCCCCAGCAGGGTGAGCATCCCCAGGAAGGTGAACATCCCTGGCCAGGTGAGCATCCCCAGGAAGGTGAACATCCCTGGCCAGGTGAGCATCCCTGGCAAGGTGAGCATCCCTGGCAAGGTGAGCATCCCCAGCAGGGTGAGCATCCCCAGCAGGGTGAGCATCCCTGGCAAGGTGAGCATCCCTGGCCAGGTGAGCATCCCTGGCAGGGTGAGCATCCCTGGCCAGGTGAGCATCCCTGGCAGGGTGAGCATCCCTGGGGAGGGAACAGTGCAGAGCCCTGCTCAAAAGCACAGAAACCTCCAGCTGCTGAAGTGCTGCTCCGAGGGAGAGGCGTCTGAGCTGCAATATTTTGAGTGAAATCCCTCCAATTTCTAGGAAAGCGCTGCCCGTCGTGCCCCGGGTGATGGATGGGGCCTGGCTGCCACTGAGGGTGCTGCTAATCTGTGTCAGACAGCATCCTGCTCTGAGAGAGGCTTCCCTGCTCCCAGCCCTCTTTGCCTTTGAAATACAATGGCTCTGTCCGTCTCGGCCGTAATTTTTCATCCACTTCAAAGTTAAGTGAATGTAATTCTTAATTTGTTTTCCAAATGACTCCAACAATTTTCTTCCCTTTGTCTCCCCAACAAGATCAGATCGATTTTACAATGTGTTGTACTTCAAATTTAACTTCATTAAATGTTTATAACATTAAGAGGCTAATGACATAAGCCTTGTCTGTGGTATTTATAGGCTTTATGAAGAGACTGAAGACCTGAGAGGGCTGAAGTTCAGGTTAATTCTTTGGGAACGAAATTCAACACCTGGTTGGAGCTGTAATACACAAACCAGCAGCACTATTTCAGGGCTATCATGTTAATTTAATTTATCAACCATATTTACTGCTGAAGTTGGAAATCTCCACCCAGCCCACAATAGATCATAGGTGTATTGTTTTCCTGTCACAGTAAATAGGTCCCAAATGCTGATCTAATGATCTCCTTACATAACCAAGCTCAGGATTTGTTAAGCTACTTATTGCTGGAAGAATATATGTGAAAAATTGCCAGCAGCCATTTTTGCTACATTCCAAACACGTGTTGGAGTCCCCTCCCCACAGTGGTTTCCTGGGTTCTGTCTGCCCCAGTTTCATGTTAGAATTACAAAGCCACATTTTTTAATGAAGAATCCAGCTACGTTTTGCTGCTCACCACCACCCTGCCCAACTACCATCAGCCTGGTTTTCCTCCTCGGTCCTGAGCTGGCTGCTCCCAGAGATCCTTCCTAGAGCTGGTGATCTTCAGTCCCTGGGAATTAAAGGGATGTCACACATAGCAGTGTTAATGCTGAAGTGGCATTTGTTGAATCATATTCCAATAATTTTCAAGGGAGTACAGGTGAGGAGTGGTTTCGGGGTCTTTTGGCATTTTTAGAGGGGTTTTCTTGCTTTGTTGTAGCTCATAGCACAATCAGAGCTTCAGAACTGCCCTTGGAGGGTGTTCAGAAAGTGATGGCTGCAGAAGACACGCCTGGTGCACACCCCATCACATGTGCACAGGAGGTGGGGGTGGAATTAGATGATCTCCAGGGTCTTGAAGCCTTTCAGTGATTCTTTGCTCACATGAGGCACACAGAGGCAGCTCAGAGCCTGCCCCAATGGCCCAGGGAAGGCACCTTGGAGGCAAAGAGGGGACATAACCTCTGTCACTGCTGCTACAAGCACTCAAGGCAGCGAGGAGCAGGGAAACAGGGGTGTAACAGGGGACTGCTGGGTTGCTTGAAGCTGTTAGAGAGGTTGGATCATACAGCTTTGCCCAGGAACACCAGCAGACATTTCTGTGTAATCCTAAACTCAGGTTTCAGTTGCTCTCAGATCCATCTGGAACGAGCACGTGGCACTTGGTGCTGTTCCTTGAGACTCGGTACAGCTCAGGGCCGAGCTCAGAGCTCAGCACACCCACCCCCTGCACCCCGGGTTTCATCTTTTCAGGGGCCAGGGTTCACTCTGGACTTTGAAGGAAGAGCATGGCACAAGAGGTGGTTTTTAAAAGGACCCTTGTACCACAGGTACAGCGAGCAGAGAACAGCAGCATTCTCCAGCATCGTTGTCATGGCTACAGATTGCAATCTCTGTCTTCCACACGTAGGGAATGTGATCTGGGGAGAGCCCAAGGAGCATCCTTAAAAAGCCACTGCCCTGTGATGGTGCCACCAAGCCACCAGCAGCCATCCTGTCACTGTCCCCACGGGCCAGTGCAGCACTGGCAGAGGGCAGCTTCTCTCCCAGTTACCCAGTTAATCCCACCCCACATCCCCACTGCCCTCACGTCGGCCAATTTGAGCTAATTATACACCAGGAACTTTATTTCCTGAAAATGGATATTGCCTTAGCAAGAGGTATGGATAACATCTTCATCTGCCAGAAACAGGATTAGTTTTGACAGAGTTATGTTTACAAACACAAAATTTATCACCTTTTTTTGTTTTAAATAGCACCTGTGTACACCTGGAACAAGACAGTAGCTAATGATTTATGTTGGACGGTAACAAGGGCTGGTTTTGCTGGAACTCTGCCATAACTGAGTGTCTGTTACTCTGCCCTGTTGGGTCAAGACAACACATCAGTCAAGTAAATCACTTAAGTAAATTATTGAGGACTTAAATTGACTTTTTCTACATAATATGTAATTACTTCCTTGAACCAACATTCCCTTACATCACCGATCTAAAAAGCTTTCTATTTATTTTTTAACTGAATATTGATTGAATTTAAATTACAGCCAGCACGTACTATTTATCTGAAGTTCAGGTTCTAGGGAACAAACTTTCCAGCAGCGTTGTCAGCCTTGCAGGCCCTCACCACCCACATCACCCAGCTGCAGCTTTGCCCACCACGTTCCCAGGGCAGGAACCAGCCTGGTGCATCTGCTGAGCCCTGCAGAGCCAAGGCACTCCAGAGGAAATGCCAGGGAGGCCTGGAGATGCTGCAGCAGCACAGGGAAAGATGAAAGGCAGCTTTGCAACACCAAGTTCTCACCCTGATGTGGTGAAAGGATGAGGATTTCTGCTGTAGCCAGCAGAAATGATAAAGCCAGAATTGGGAATTACAAGTGTAAGATCTCCATGGGGACTGTGGGGATTTAGAGCCCCACGAGGCTGCATCTGCTGCTGACTGTGCCTTGTGCTCCTGTCACAGCTCGAGAAGAAAAGCCAAATATGCAGAGATTCCTCATGGCATCACAGAAGGACAGCAGGAGAGATTTTGGCAGATCACATTCAGCTTCTGAGCTCTCTCCCTCACCTCAAACACAGGGTGCTGGTCTGTGGCACTGCAGTGGAGTCAGAGCTCAGCAGCCCTGAGACAGAGAAACGTGCCCAGGTCTGCCCCTGCACACGGAGCTTTCACCCAGGGTCTGTGTGACAGCAGCTCAGTTCATAGGGTGTATCACTGGAATCATCTCAGATGTCAGGAAAAAATCCTCTGAGTGCAAATATCCTTCCTGCCAGACAGTTTGTGTGTCCTGTCCTCAATCATCCTCCCCAAACCACCCTTCCAAAACCTATTAAAACCCCCAATCTTCACAGTAATCTTCCTGCTTTAGGAGACAACCAAGTGGAAACAAATACCAATCATTTTCAAAAGTGTCTGCATGCAAGTTTGGTGGAGGGCAGGAGAGGCAGGAAGGAGACACTGGGCTCAAAGAAGGAAGTTTTCAAGGAGGAAGTTTGGAGGAGTCTCACAATAAACACTGTCACACAGACAGGGATCACATACCCCCTCCTGCTTCGGGAATAAATTAAAAGCCCTTTAAATTTGAGTTTGAAGCTGTTCAAGTGACCCTGGGCTGCAAAGTATGCCTGGGTTTGGGAAGAGGCCGAGGAGGAGGCTGCTGACCCCTGCAATGATGAGCAGGGATCAGATTTGTCAATGTGCAACATTCAATATTCCTTAGTCAGAATCGTTTCCGGTTAAAATTGGCAGAAGTGGTGAATATAATTCTCTTAGTATTTTATTAGTGAGATGGGAAGTGAATGGGAAAGGGCAGCTAAAAGTAGTTTTGCTAAGGCTAGAAAATACATTAAAGTCAGCGTTGTCATGGATTGCACCCAAGGTCACGGGATTCAGTCACAGGAATTGATTAGTGGTATTTACAACTCAACAAATTGCTTTAAGCAAGAGTGACATCATGCCCCACGCTATTTAGCAGAGGAACTACACCCAGGGAGGCTGTAGAGCATCAGCCTGTGCGTGGGTCAGTGCAGTTGGTGTGGGCTTCAGCCACAGCCAGGAGAATTCTGCCCTCCCAGTCTCTGTGTGAGGCTGCCCTCTGTGAACCCTGGAAAGCAAGGAGAGTGTTGTTGTGTGAGCACTGCTGACCAACTCCACAGCCTTCCTTTTTATTCAAATTACAGATCAGAGAGAGCCACTCGCTACTTAATGCAGCTAGTTGCATTTTAATTAAGAACAATTTCAAAAAGCAAGGTCCTACTTGTATCTGCTGCAAGAACGTGATGCTCCCAGCACATCAGCACGTGAACTTCTCCTCAGCACTTAGAGGCACTTGGACTCTTTCTTGCTTTGTTCTATGCTGGGTGAGTTGAACAGGATCTTTGAAGATGTGTATTGAGGAGCTCAGTGATCCTTGGAGGTCCCTTCCAAATCAGGGCAGCCCTGATCCTGTAATTCCATGTCAGTGCAGACAGAGACCAGGGAATCCCAAACCAGGAGTCATTTCGTAGGTCTGTGAAGAGCAGGAGCTGGAGGAGGGAATTCTCCGTGTGCTCCAGGGTGGGTGTGTAGTGGCAAAGCTCCTGTCCACCTGCCCCAGGTTAAATGGAGGCAGGAGTGCCACCAAACCCCAGGGCCAGCAGGGACACGGAGCCACCCAAGGCACCTGGTCCCCTCCTGAGCTGTGTGACCACCCCACGCTCTGGTGTCACACAGCCCCAAGCCCAAAGCACCTCCTGATGCCCTCACTTCCTCACTCAGCAGGGCTCACTGTGCACTATAAAGGCCATTTTCTTCCATCCCCAAAGGAGGCAAATCCCCTTTCATGTAATTGCATGTGCTTCAAGGTGCTTGTGGACTTTGACCAACTGGTTTGCACAGCCAGACCTTCCCCCTCCCTGCTGGAATCTGTCATTCCCTAATGCATTGCTCTACACAGCAAATTGAATGTGGGTTTGTGGGTATTTCTGCCAACCTTTATGAATCCTCTTGAGTGATCTGGGGATGGGATCAGCAAACAAATTTTGTTCTAGCTCTCCAAATCCTGACACATGAATTGATTTCAGCAGGACACGTTAAGTGAATGATGGATCTCTGCCAAAAGGGCATGTAGGATTTTGCAGGGGGGAGGAGGAAAGAAGAAGACTTTGCTTTCTCCCTTTTTTCTCCTTCTTAGCCGGTCTTGTTAAGAAAGGGCAAAAGCACTTAAATTCATTGTTCTCAGAGTAAATTGCTTTTCTTTTCTCCCCTCTCAGAAGTGCCTTTCCTCCCAGGCTCACCTGGTTTTTGCCTTCCTTGAAGCACACAGAGGTGAGGTGCCCGCTCAGCCCCGAGCCCCGTCCTCCCCACGAGCAGCACCGGGCTCAGCTCCCCTTGGCACTGCCACCCTCCCGTGCCCTGCCTGAGCCTCTGCTGACACTTTCTCAAGCACATTAGGGCTGGCAACAAGAGCAGGGCTGTTTGGGAAGCTGAGGGTGGGATCGGGAGCAGGAGGGAGCCTGTCCTGCAGCTCGCAGCTCTCAGAGCCTGCTCTGTATGCCCAGCCAGGCTCTGGATGTTAATTTGTTGGCACTGCAAGCTCCCACTGCAAACGATAGATCCCATGACCTTCTTCAGTTACAGATAGCACAAACTGCAGTTATGTTGAAGTGGCAGATTGGTTAACCCCAGCAGCTCGCAGAACGCTCCTGTGGCTCCGTCTCTATCGTTAATAAAGGGTTGCGTTACAAAGGCACCTTGGAGCTTCTCGCAGGGAAATCTGGCCAACGAGCCCTTGCTTGTGAGCAGCTTTCTGCACTGAGCTGCTGCTCTGGGCAGGCTGTGTGTTACAAATGCCCTGAAACACCTGCAGCAGTGAAGAGAGTGCTTTAGGACAGGTGTTGTGGCAAAACGCTTTCCAAATGGGGTGTGCTCTGTGGTAACTGCTATTGCTGCTGGGATTTCCAAATCCTCCAAAAGGATTTGTGGGCACCATGTGAAATCTCACCTGGGCTTTTAGTCATCTCTGGAGGAAGGCTGGTTTCAACCAAAAAAAGTCAAAATAGAGTTATACAGATTTTTCTGCTTCTCAGAGAGATATTCAATACCTGAACAAAATACTCATTATCTCCTATATTTTACTTCATATGGCTGTATCCTGTTTATAGCTACTTTTACGTGTAACTACCTAAAAATCTACACAGGATTTCAGTGGATAGGGCAATTTTTGTCTTACTACGAGTGGTGATGTGCAGCCATCGTAAATTTAGCTCTGTCTGTTGTACACCCTTTACCTTGGGCATTAAGAATGGCATCATCTTCATCACAGAAATCTTATTCCACATCAGAGATGAATCCATGGCTCCAGATCTCAGCAAGTTCAGCTTTTCTGTGCCCAGCAGGACCTGCAGTGTGTAGTGACCAAGCTTCCTTCAGAGGCATGCACAGCTGCCAGGCTCCAGCAGTGTCTCAGGGTGCCACCAACCTGTGTGAGCACAAAGTGGTGGTGGCAGGAGCCCAGAACTGGAAGAACTGGAGAGTTCCAGGCTTTGACAAGCTCTTTTAAGCAAGGTTTTTCTTGTGCAGCTCAGCCAACACGGCCCACCAGAGCTGCCCTTCCCCTTGGGGCTGCCTCCAAAGGGAAGGAAGGTGCAAAGAGCTGCCCAAGAGAAATCAGTTCTAGATCATGTGCCTTGTTTGGACACACAGAGGAGTGTGATGCTGACTGTACAGAACCAGGTGATCCAACCCAGTGAGGCAAATCTGCTCCTTACTGCCAATCCATCATTGCTGGGTCAATTCCGTGCCAGAACTGTCTTAGACCTTCTAAAAGCTGATGTAGCTGCACAAACAGAAAGTCATTACTGCCTTGGCTCCAGATCTGCTCATTCATCTAACTCCTCAATAGCTGGTTCAAGAATGCTAATTAATAGTAGTTTATCATTAACGAGCTGGCTTTATTTACCAAGATTTGCCTTTGGTTTGCCAGGGACAAGACTGCTGGAGTTCTGTTGTGTTGTCTGACTTGCATCTTGTTGAACGTTATAAACTGGATTTATATGGTGTGAAATGATGAATGAGGACTGAGTCATTTCATGTATTAGCATTTCATACTGCCTGAAATGAGACCATTAATTAAGTTCTACAACATGTGTAATTATTCCTGTACATCTCAGGTAAGGAAATACTACAACTTCACTCTGTCATAGTAAGTCTGAGCATCCAAATATCTTTTAAAGCCTTCAGTGAGATTTATGATCATCTTCTCCTTATTACTGAAATGAGGCTCTAGCCAGGAGATGCCAGGACATGACACATCTAGAACAACACTTAAACCCACCCAGCAGTGCACCCACACTGCAGCACGTGCACTCTTACACAAGTGATCCTCCCAGAAATTATTTTTCTCCTTTTTGTAGTTCCTGGAAATATTTATCATGGACTCAATAGAGTTAAGGAAAGCACCCTGCCTTTAAACATGCTGGGTCAGATTATGCTGTCAGTAAAGGGAGGTGCTTGGGGCCAGTGAGACCCAGAAGAGGTAAAATCTGTCCTTGTTCCTCTGCCATGGGACAGGGCAAGTGCAGAGCTGAGGGGCCATGAGCTGGGAATGAGCTCTCCCACTCACCTTCCCTTTTCTCCAGCTGCCAAAGGTGATGAGCAGGATACCAGTGAGACTGAGAGGTCTTAAAACCTGACAATCCATAGAAAATCAGAGGCTCTTCCCAAAAGCTCAGTGCCAAGTGCTCCATTTCCAGCCTGCAGCACACAGGGATTCCTGCTGGTCCCAGGAATCCCACAGGGATTCCTGCTGGTCCCAGGAATCCCACAGGGATTCCTGCTGGTCCCAGGAATCCCACAGGGATTCCTGCTGGTCCCAGGAATCCCACAGGGATTCCTGCTGGTCCCAGGAATCCCACAGGGATTCCTGCTGGTCCCAGGAATCCCACAGGGATTCCTGCTGGTCCCAGGAATCCCACAGGGATTCCTGCTGGTCCCAGGAATCCCACAGGGATTCCTGCTGGTCCCAGGAATCCCACAGGGATTCCTGCTGGTCCCAGGAATCCCACAGGGATTCCTGCTGGTCCCAGGAATCCCACAGGGATTCCTGCTGGTCCCAGGAATCCCACAGGGATTCCTGCTGGTCCCAGGAATCCCACAGGGATTCCTGCTGGTCCCAGGAATCCCACAGGGATTCCTGCTGGTCCCAGGAATCCCACAGGGATTCCTGCTGGTCCCAGGAATCCCACAGGGATTCCTGCTGGTCCCAGGAATCCCACAGGGATTCCTGCTGGTCCCAGGAATCCCACAGGGATTCCTGCTGGTCCCAGGAATCCCACAGGGATTCCTGCTGGTCCCAGGAATCCCACAGGGATTCCTGCTGGTCCCAGGAATCCCACAGGGATTCCTGCTGGTCCCAGGAATCCCACAGGGATTCCTGCTGGTCCCAGGAATCCCACAGGGATTCCTGCTGGTCCCAGGAATCCCACAGGGATTCCTGCTGGTCCCAGGAATCCCACAGGGATTCCTGCTGGTCCCAAAAATCCCACATGGATTCCTGCTGGTCCCAGGAGTCCCACACAGTCCCAGAGCCCCTCGAGGCCCTGCTGGGCTGAGGGGGACAGTGGTGACACCGACCCCAGGCAGTGTCCCAGCTGCTGCTGCTCTGGAGCAATCCTTACATGGCATTCAGAATTCCTGGCACATCCCAACCTCTCCTTCACCGTGCACACATCGCTTCCCTTCTCTGCCTTTTCCACCTTCTCCACCTTGAACTGCTCCTGATAACTCCATTTCCCTCGCACAGCCCCAGCAGGAGTGGCACCCACTGGGATTGATATTCGTAGCACAGTATTTTGAGGTAATTGCATTTGGTTGGTGCTCTCCTTCCTCAGTTATTGCTCTGGTAATTAAAAAGCATGAACTAACAAAGTCAAAGATTGGTAGGTTTACTGAATGACTGAATATTTACAAGTATAGTGTACTTTAAATTATCCCTCAGCTCGCAGGAGAAACGATTATAATTTACATTAATCTATTACACTGAGCACTTCCTCCTATTAGATTCTAATGTAGTGAGATAATTTTCTTCAAACATAGAATTTGTGTCAGCAGAGGAGACAAAAACATTTATTCCTTTTTTCTCTAGGTTATTTGGGATAACTCTGTAGTTCATTCTTACAGCTGGTTATTACAGCAGTTGGTAGCTGAACCCAGCTGAGCGGATTGAAATCACACAAGTTTGAACAACTTTGTTCAAGTGATGCTCTGCTACATTTAATGATGCAACAAAGGGAAAACAAACAAAAAACCAAACAAATAAATAAATAGAATAAGTCCCCAGGCTCCGAATCCCTACAAAACACATGGTATGAAAAATTACATTACAGACTTCAAGGCATGTATTGCTCAGGACAGATGAATTCACACAGCCAAATATCATTACATGATAATTATATCATTACTTAGATTTGCATTTTGGAGGGGGGGCAATTAATTCATGATTTAGAACACATTGTCTCCTTCTCTAAGCTATGAAGCATTACAGATAAGATTTGCAGGGTGGGTGTTTGAGTTTTCAAATGCAAACTTTGCTCTAAGGCAAGTAAAGAGAAGAACTGTGGGGAAAAAGGGGCAGCCAGAACAATGTCACCACGATCAGCTGACTCCTGCCACATTTCTTCTTCAGGTTAGAGAATTCTTCAGCAGGAAGTCAGTCCCCAAACACAAACAAAAATCCCCTGCTCACTGAAATGGAGCTCTGATGTAAGGCTGCATGGGGAAATTATTAATGTTCTCTGCACCAGCTGAGGTGATGCCTGGAGAGCCCAGGAGAACCTTGGCTACGTCAGGACCACGTGCAGGACTTTGGCTCTGCAGAACCCTCGTGTTCATCTCAGCATTGCTGTGAGAGACTTGTACCAAACCACGGATGGGCCACAGCCTCATTTCCTCATTTCCCAGTTAATGCACAGGGATCTGAGCTGTGCCCTGGGATGAGGCACTCTCGTGTATTAGAGATTGCCCCACACTGAAACCTAAACAATTTCATTAACTCTCCCTTCTGTGCTTGTGAGTCTGGGGATAGCAGCTGAAATATTCAAACGTAAGAAGGTCTCTGAATTTTCCAACTTTTGCAGACCCAGTTGGCCCAGATCATGTCACAGCCATCGTTTGTCCTGCAACTGAACTTTCTGAGCCATTTCAGCACCAGTTCCGAGGCTGTGCTTTGAAACAGAGATAAAGTCTTTGACTAATGCTGTAGTGAACTAAAGTAAATTCAGGTTCTGTCAGGGTGTTTTGAAATGCAGGATTTGGCTCAGAACAGATTATCTTCCAACACTTCAACATTTCAGTCTTTTCTTGGATTTCATTGTCTTTCCTTAGCTGTGGTTTAATCCTGGAGCAGGGAGAGACCGGGTCCTTTGGAGCTGCCCCTTCCGATGGCTGCTTTGCCACATCAGTCCCCATTCACTCTGTCACTTGTGAGCCCATTAAAAACGTCTTTTGATCTCAGTGGCCTCAGGCACGTCAATAGCAGGGACCTCCTTCTCCTTGTTCCCCATATTCCATCCCACACCCGGGCTTAAGCTGGTCTCAGTTCAGAAGATTGTTGAGAAGATTCAGGAGGAATGGATGAATTCCAGCTTCACGGATCCCACTGACAATTTGGAGTCCCAGCAGACAGAAAAAAAAAACAATGGGGTTTGTGACAAAACAGAATAGTTCCTAAATTTCAGGGGTTATTTGGGTTGTTACCTCTTTTTCCAAATTCCTGAGTTGTGTCCCAGTTTCCCCCAACACGTCCATACTGGTTTTGCTGAAGTCTTTAACCAGGAATCAAACCAGCAGCAGAGAAATATCTGAGGTGCTGCTTACACTCTCCATGGAATTACTCTGTTGGCTTGTCACTGTCTCACTGTTTAGGACTGAATGGGTTTGGGTTCCAAAACACTCTAATCACAAATATACACAATTTTATGAATTATCCTGCTTCTCTTTCCCTTGGGAGAGGAAATGGGATTCAGGAAAGGGACCTTCAGATCACTAAGTGATAACAATCCCTGGTGCAGGGTTGTGGCTCACCTCAAGTTCTCCCTGTTCTCCTGGTGCTGGAAAGATCACCCCAAATCTCAGAGTGTCTCAGGTTCTCCCTCCTTTCTGGCTCCCCTCTGAACTTTCTTTTCTGGCATCTTTGCCCCACAGAGTCTTGAAAAAAAAAAAAAAAATTATATTTATATTTATATTTATATTTATATTTATATTTATATTTATATTTATATTTATATTTA